>JBAMJV010005765.1:0-30841 GCA_037951105.1 Echinarachnius parma
TCCGCCATTCAAATTGCATTAAGTTCTGAGTTTTTATGTTCCCCTGTTCTAATGAAATTCGTTGAAAAACAGGGCTGGGGTGATTGACAGGATTGAGTAGGGATATGATCAAATCGCGGCATTATGCCGCTATTCACGGTTACACGCTATTGTTCAGAGGTTATCCTCGGCAATGAGCGGTCATTGTATAGGAACGTGACAAAGACTGCGTAAAGTGCGGCTTGCAATGACTTCGCGTGTAATCTGCCGCGCCAACAATATCAATTGTGCTGTAAGATAAAAGACCGCGGTAAGGCGCCTGCTTGGCGCGGTAAGGTCCTCTTTGTATCGCGAGATGGGTACTACGATTGGATGATGCCAACATAAGGTGTCAGTTCTCGAAGTAGATTGGCGAAGATTAACAATGAAAGTTTATAGTCCATCATAACCTAATTGAATCTAGTAGTTATCCAAATATCAAAGTTTCACCAAGAGCTATCATTCTGCATTTATCTTCCACGCGCACAAGTCGTCTACAATTATTTTCGTTAGACCGTTTACTTCATAATCAATTCATCGTTAAAAAAAACTGTTCTCATCACAAAATGGCCAGCTCAGTTTTTCTGCTCGCGCCCCTTCGATCCGCAAACGCCCTGGTCGTGGTCGTCCGACAACGTTCACCGAAATGGGCAGCTCGAAAGACTTGTGGCCGAGTTCCAGAAAGACCAGTATCCAGATATCCATGCGAGAGAACGGCTGGCGAGGAGTCTACAACTGAATAAAGACAGGATTAAAGTGAGTTCAAGAAAATTGAAAAAGTAGCATTTAAATGAACGAAAATAATCTAGATTATGGGAATAAGGCTACCTGTGGATATTAGGAAATCTCAAACTTTAGAGAGCTTTAAATTAAAAGTAAAAAATTATTTGTTTAAACACAGACTTATTTTTTATTTATGATTATGCTTTATATTATATAGCATGTGCAGTAGAATGGTAATTTATAGGATCTCTTGAAGCGCAGTCGAATATATATACATAGGTTTCTGCGCTATATAAATGATTTATTATTATTATTATCTTTCAGAAATTATTGCAATGCCTCCTTATAAAATAAAATGTCTTCTTTAATTCAAATGTACTAATCCTGAATCATCAAAGACTCTTCGGAGTTTTAAGTATACCTATGTATGTACCGTACACCTGCAATATTGACAAACTATGAATGTGACTAATTAAATCAATTGTTAATATTTCACATAAAACCCGAAGAAGAAACATTGTTTGATACATGCAACTTTATCACAATGCCTTCATTGCAATGATATGAAGGAGAATAGTAATAAATAATTTGTTGCTAACAATAATAATTTATATTGATTTAAAAGCCAAATAATAAATCGTTGTTTTGTCTTCTTATCTTTTACCAGGTCTGGTTTCAGAATCGTCGTGCTTGTCAACGTCGTGCTGCTCTCAAGGTCTCAACTTCATCGACCACCAATAACGAACGCGTCGATGATCAGGGACTTCCATCCATCGCTGTCAATAGCAGAAAGCGGAAATCTCAATGCGACGTCGATGACGCCGAGAACACGCCACCACCCAGCAAGAAGCTCGCCGTCGTTTCTCCGTCGATGTCCGTGGACTTTCTCTCTCGTAGCAGCCGGATGTCAGCTCCCTACAGCCGATGGACGGATGACGTCATGGGTCTACAGCGGACGACACCACGTGACACGCACAGAGGCGCCACCAGTCCGTTGATGTCTGTTGACTTTCTCTCTCGTAGCAGCCGCTCCCCTTCTCCATCTACATCTTGGCTGACTGCGAGGCCGGGGATCTCCTCCGCTCTGACAACGATGAGTTCGCCTTCTTACTGCTACGCCTGGCCTGGACATCCATACATCTTCATGCTTCCTTATTGAGAATACTTCGCTGTTTCTTGAACTAAATGTATTCGAATGCGGACTTTGTTGTATCTTGCGAATCATCTGAGTTTCAACAATTGTAAAGAACATTATAATTCGTCGTTTATTTCATAAATGTTAACTAATTGAATGAATTAAATATTATTAAACTTACATAACTGTATCTCTTGGTTATTTGTATTTATATTCATTCGTAATGATAAAAGCAATGTCGTGGTTGTTGTATTCGTTTGTTTGTTGTTGTTGTTCTTGACCTTGTCGTTGATATTAATCATAATGTTTGAGAGATGAAGACGATAACGATGATTATAATAATAATGATTATAATGATGAATATGATAACGAGGGATGATACAAATGATGTTGATAGTAATACTGGTAATGATATCAGGTTGTTGTTGAAGATGATGTTGAAGCCGACGATGACGATGATAAAAGCAATGATGTCGATGAGAATGATGATGTTGATGATGAAGATACTGAAGAAGTTGATGATGATAGTGATGATGAAGAAGTTGATGATGATATTGCTGGTGATGATGATGATGCCGATTGTGATTATGTTGATGGTGATGATGATGATGATGATGATGATGATGGTCAGAAGTTGATGATACTTATGATGATGAAGATCACCATTACAATGCCGATGATGACATGATTATGTTTATCATCAATGATAACAATGACGATGAATGACAATGACAACTAAAAATAAAGCCCATGATATTGTCAGTGGAAACAACAAATAAAAGTTCATTCCAGCTTATTAACATCATGTATTTAAGGAAGGGCAGGACACAGTGAATAAATATAAACAACAAAAAACAAAATTGCATTGACAAACGTACGTTATTATGTTCTGTTATATCATCCTCTTTCGTTACAAAGTACCGGGTACATACAATCACTTGCTTATGTTAGAGCATAATTTAGATTCGAAAGCACCCAAATCATTTAAAGGTGCACCTGTAAAGTGTCGGATATTGCCCAAAATAACATTTGAGACTTAAATCCTATACCCAAATCATTGTAAGATATGTCTGAATGATGTGAGAATGTTTCATTGAAAAAGAACACTGCTTTCCTGGTTAAATAAACGAAAATTTACGTCAGCTTTTAAAACTAATACAGTATGACGCTTATAACGTTTATGATTATTAATGATAGATATCTTCATTCTAAAGGGGCATTTGAAAAGATCTAACGCCTTTTTATTCTTCTCTTACCATAAACTAAACAACCCGTGAAGAGAAATGTGGAAGCCTAAAGTAATTTGTGTGCAGTTAGACACTTTAGAGGTGCACCTTTAAAGGGGTAGTTCAGTTTTGGTATAGAGGGCGCTGCACAAAATACAATTTTTTGTGAGATAATGAAAAACTGAGTGTAAAATTTGACAGAACATACAGTTTTAATGGCAGAATAAACTTTATTTGATCAAAATCGGTTCAGAAACGGCTGAAATATCGATAAATATATCCGATCGTAATAAATCGATGGGGCCCAGATATATTTTATGATTTTTGTTTATTTATTTAAAAAATGCTTACACTTTGTCAAAAATGTTCAAAAGAGGTTTTAAAATAGTTGTTGATGATCTCACTATTCAATCATTATTTCAACAAAACATCACATGCATACTTTTGTATGAAAAATGGTTGAACCAATGCTTTTTAGAGAGCGCCTTCTTGTGTTTTAATGGCACTTTTTGAATGATAACAGGCTTTTTAATTAGTCGTTTGTAATTTAATATACCTTTCGAGCATGGTGGAGTTATAACTAATAGTTTGTAGTGTTATTGTGCAGGTTTTGGTTACTAAAGGTCAGCCTATACTCAAACTGTACTACCCCTTTAATGTATGCATTTGAATATTCGCCGAAAGATTTTCATAAAATAAAGAATATCTTAGATAATTAAAAAGGGAACAGAATGATTGACAGGTCCTGATTGAACAGGAAGGGTTGTATAGACAGAATGAAGCTTTGACTACATCCACCTCCTTCTATTATGTTATTATTTGATGCAAGATTCTGCTAGGATCGAAAATTTAGGCCCTATATTGCCTCTCCTGTTATTATTTGATTCAATAGTAAGCGGAAGATGAGTGAATGCCGCGGGAGGGAAGTGCGCATGTGATCTGCCGTAGGGTTTATGTTCACTTGGTCTAATCTCAGTTGGTCTACTTCCCATTTTGTCTACTACCTGATGCCTCCAAAACCCTAACCCTAACCCTAACCCTTACCCTAACCCTAACCCTAATCCACAACCCTCTAATCATAATCCATAATCATAATCATAATTAAGCCGCCAGATTCATAATTTTCTAGTAGACCAAATGGGAATGGACCAAATGGTTGTAGACCGAGTGGCAATTTACCTGCCGTAGTACTGGAACTTGTGTAAAGACGCATTGTAATAGCAAGACAGCGCCTGCATCAACGTGATCTGTGCGTTTTGATCTGACCGCGGTATCAATGACGCTGTAAATGGCTGTCCTACTTGAAACGCGGTTATGTCCGGGCCATTGTAGTAGCGAGACAAAGACCGCGGTAAAGATCGGCTCACCGGGAAGCCATGGGAAGACACTCTTTTGTCCCCCGCGAGATGGGCAAAGGGGATTATCTTTGCGACGTCGACTCCTGTAGGGGATCATCTCTGATTTGATATTTGATGATATGGGATAATGAGGAGTCAGTTCTCGAATTAGGATTGGCTGATGAGTTAACAGCCAAATATTGTTAGACGACCTAGATGGAATAAAATTTAAACACTTAATCGTTTCCAGAAGCCTTCATTCATCATTTATCTTCCACGCGCACAAGTTGTCTAAAAGCTCCCTTCAGTTAGATTAATTTACCACCGCAGTGTTCTCATCTCAAAATGGCCGACTCCATCGTTTCTGCTCGCGCCCTTTCGACTCGTAAACGCCCTGCTCGTCGACGTCCGACGATGTTCACCGAACGGCAGCTCGTGAGACTCGTGGCTGAGTTCAAGATCGATCAGTATCCAGATATCCACGCGAGAGAACGGCTGGCAACGAGTCTACAACTGAAGGAAGACAGAATTCAAGTGAGTTGAAGAAGAACGTTCGAACGAAATAAAATGAAACAAGATTATATATAAAACTCTAACTTAAAGGGGTAGTTTAGTTTTGGTAGAGAGGGCGCTGCACGAAATACAATTTTTTGTGAGGTAATGAAAAACTGAGTTTAAAATTTGACAGAACATACAATTTTAATGGCAGAATAAACTTCATTTGATCAAAATCGGTTAAGAAACGGCTGAAATATCGATAAATATATCCGATCGTAATAAATCGATAGGGTCCAGATATATTTGATGATTTTTTTTTAAATTAAAAAAATGCTTACACTTTGTCAAAAATGTTAAAAAGAGGTTTTAAAATAGTTTTAAAAATAGTTGTTGATGATCTCTCTATTTAATCATTATTTTAATAAAACATCACATGCATACATTTGTATGAAAAATAGTTGAAACCAATGCCTTTTTAGAAAGCGCCCTCTTGTGTTTTAATGGCTCTTTTTGAATGATAACGGGCTTTTTACTTAGTCGTTTGTAATTTTGAATACATTTCGAGCATGGTGGAGTTATAACTATTAGTTTATAATGTTACTGCACAAGTTTGGTTACTAAAGTTCAGCCTTACCAAAAACTGTACAATCCCTTTAATATTATCTTCCATCTGTTTGGAATAATTGTTAATCTTCAAAAGACATACAACCCAATTTAGAAAGAATATACCAGTATGTTTTCCAATAGACATAAACATTGCTTGCCTACTACAAAATAGTTAGGTGCGATGTTTTTTTAAAATCAATTACATGTAAACTGATTAACGATGTCTTCTTTGTTCCATAATTAAATGAGCACTCAGGTGATGAACAAAACGAAAGAAACCAATTACCAACCGTTAATTTCCATTCGTATTTTATCTCATAAAAACCCATAATAAAATACATTGTGCCTGCCATTGGGTACTCAATTCCCAAAGTCTAGAACTATTACAGGAAAGTCATTGTATTTGTCATGTTGCTGTAACAATATATGTTTATTATTTGTGTGTATTTTGAATATTGTTTTATGTTTATGAATCTTTCATTTGTTCATATATATAATTCAGGTCTGGTTCCAGAATCGTCGTGCCCGTCATCGCCGTGCTACCCTCGAGAAGACCTCAAATTCTTCGCCTACCAGCAACGAACGCCTCGACGTTCAGGGACTTCCATCCGTCACCGTCAACACCAGAAAGTGGAAATCGCCATGCGACGTCGATGACGCCGAGAACACGCCGCCGCCCAGCAAGAAGCTCGCCGTCGTTTCCCGGTCGATGTCCGTGGACTTTCTCTCTCATAGCAGCCGATCGTCTGGTTATACGTCATCTCAGTCAGTTTTTCATTATCTCACAAACAAATATCGGGGGGCACTTCGGGAAATACTCAACGGTACTTTTAAATATGAAATTAAATCACAAAACTACATAATAGACAACAATGCATTCATCACTTGTTGCTCATGCCAACAAAGTAACTACGGTAGATCTCAGATCGAAGAATCAATGGGCTCATGAGCCTCAGGCTCAGCACCCCTACAAAAGTGATGTTCCCCCCCCCCCCTACCGGGGCCCCACCCCTACCAGCTACCCTTTATTTACCTCGAACCTTCGATATCGATCCTGAGGGAATTGGGTGCAGTCAAAGACACTACAAGGGGAAGACTGGACACTTCGGGGATTTTGTGTAACGCTGAATTTCGTACATGGGGAAGGGCGCCCCTAGCGTTGGGTAGGTTAACTTCTTGTTGTTTTCGCGCGTAGCCATTGAAAACACAATAGGGAACAATGGCGAGCAGGTCGAAAATAGCTGTATCTCCATTTTGGAAAGAGGTGTACCTTTGAAACTTTGCATACAGATAGCATTCTGGTAGTTCTTTAAAATGATACCAAATTTGTTAGGAAAGGTTTTGTAGTTTTGAAACAAATTAAGAAAATGTTTGCAAAAAATCCCAAAATGTAACGGTGCCACCCTATTTGGGAGGCGAGTTCATGACACATGACCATTTATTGTTTGTTTGTTTGTTTATTTTATTTAATCACTGTATATACAATAATAAAATGCCCGCTTTCAGCTACAAGCTGTTTTTCAGCAGGGTCGTGAAACATAAGAATACAGAAATACATAAGATACATAAAATAATACAAAATATACATTACAAACAGGTAAAAAAAACAGAAAAAACATATTTACAAAGATAGGGGTAATAATAATTTACAAATATTAATCAGAATGAACGAGGAAACCAAAAGGCATAAGTACATGAGTATAACAATCATTGAACAGCTAATATGCACATTAATTATAAATCTAGTATGGTTAGCTTCATTATTTCCTTTTTAAATATCTTAACGTCGTGTATAATTCGTAAATGAATAGGTAGAATGTTGATTTATAACATTTTATTCACCATGGATACATAAATATGAAATATGAAATTTTATGTGAAAATGTTATAAATCAAACTAGGGACAAAAAATTAATGAAATTAACTCCTGTCCATGTGGATATCAGGATTTAGATTACTAGAAGTATGAACTTGAAATATATGCAGACATAAGGCACACTTTTTTTTTGATATATCTGCTATTTTAGCAAATTTGTCAACAATTAAAGATGACAATTTTCAAATCCTGCATATTTTTCTTTCTTTTTTTTCTGTAGTTTTTTGCATAGAAAATGAGAAGTGAACATTTATATAATATTGACTGGCCTTGAGTGGTATATCAGAAATATTGCATTCGCTAGGATCATATTGCACGAGTCGAAGACGAGTGCAATATTATCCTAGCGAATGCAATATTTCTGATATATCACGAAAGAACAAGCCAGTCAATATTATTATTATTATACATACTATCCAGAGCAAAACATAAATAAACAAAAACATACATCTTACTCCGTGAAGTGAAGAAGACCAATGCATTGAATCTCAAATTACTGATTAAACATTTTCAACCCATGAAGGGCCATTTGCGCGTACTGTAGCAGAGGTGCGTAAACGTATTCAAACGTCACAATTAGATACGCGCAAAGCCATTCATGCGTCATTAATAAACGCGCGTATGAATTTGCGCACTTCCGCGCTGGATTGAATATCAGCTCCATGGAGGGGTATTATCGTCTGATATTGCACTCCAAATATACATTTGTAGAGCTACATAATACACGTTACGATGGTAATATCATAACAATAATGAACGCTATGACTGACAAACCCGAGACGGAAACAAAATACATGATTTATTGAATCGGAAAACTAGCCTGTATGTGTAATAATTATATAATATTGACTTGCCTTGAGTGGTATATCAGAAATATTGCATTCGATAGGATCATATTGCACGAGTCGAAGACGAGTGCAATATTATCCTAGCGAATGCAATATTTCTGATATATCACGAAAGAACAAGCCAGTCAATATTATTATTATTATACATACTATCCAGAACAAAACATAAATAAACAAAAACATACATCTTACTCCGTGAAGTGAAGAAGACCAATGCATTGAATCTCAAATTACTGATTAAACATTTTCAACCCATGAAGGGCCATTTTCGCGTACTGTAGCAGAGGTGCGTAAACGTATTCATACGTCACAATTAGATACGCGCAAAGCCATTCATGCGTCATTAATAAACGCGCGTATGAATTTGCGCACTTCCGCGCTGGATTGAATATCAGCTCCATGGAGGGGTATTATCGTCTGATATTGCACTCCAAATACACATTTGTAGAGCTACATAATACACGTTACGATGGTAATATCATAACAATAATGAACGCTATGACTGACAAACCCGAGACGGAAACAAAATACATGATTTATTGAATCGGAAAACTAGCCTGTATGTGTAATAATATGTTTTAATCTCCGAATTTGGAGAAGAAAGTGAAAAGAGGAACCAGATTTCCTGCATGACTTTAACTCGACTTGGATTTTTTGAGGCATCGCATTTCCGATATGACAGTTAACAAAATGCTTGTGTTTCGGATGTGACACTCTTGTTAACAACAATTCTTCATATTATAAAGAGAAAAGAGGTATTCAAATAAATGTTACTATTTTGATTTCAAACCATGACGTGACACAGGTAACATCAACAATCCTGATGATGTACATGAGTTCTTTTTTAACAGCAAGCAAAGAAACTTGTACGTGAATGTTGATTCTGCATGTCTACTATTAAATATTTCTTGGAAATTTTCACCTGTAAACAGACAAACTTAGAAACAAACTCCTTTTAATATTTGGTGTACGTACATTTTGAGATAAAAAAGCAAAAATAAGAAGGATTTGATACTTCACTACCAGGGGGGACATTCTGAAAAGATAAGACATGTCCTAAGTCATGGATTTTGTCCTAAGTTACGAGTCGTAACTATATTTGTATTCTGAAAACAGGACTTAAGACATGCCCTAACTTAGGACATCCTAAAGTTACGACACGTATGCAAATGAGCTAAAAAGTTAAGACATTGCGATTCCAATACCGGATTACATCAAACCGAGGGAGCGAACTACAAGGAGGAGTCAACAACAACGATCTAGGCTCTTCAATGGACACTTACAAATTTAGTTATTTCCCCAGGACACTAAAGGACTGGGACGAGCTACCTCAGAACATCGTCGAACTGCCTTCTTTGGAGCAGTTCAAGGTGGCTGTTGAAACAATTTAGTTCCCTTTACAGGAACTGTACCGCATAGAGCTGTATATATAACAACTCTATGCTTTTCCCTCATCTAGATGCTGAACAGGCGTTGATGAGTATTACCATAGAACTAGAACTAGAACTAGAACTAGGACACGTATGCAAATGAGCTAAAAAGTTACGACACGTATGCAAATGAGCTAATTTGTATTCTGAAAGCCACAACTTAGGATAAAACTTAAGTCTGCCTCCGAGGTGTCCTAACTCGGTCTTAACTATGCACTCGCATGATTTACGATAGCAATATGACATGAACAAGACATTATCTAACTGCAATGAGCGTCCGAAAGTGTTACCAAATAAGATAGACCTTCACGGAAACAAAACAAAATTAATTGTTTACTGTGCAAGAGAAAGACATTATTTGGTTTACATTATATTTTGTAAATTACATTAATTACATTCATTATTTAAAAGTGATATAGCTGTAAAATAATTGGTTAGTGTAAGTACTGTGTCGGCCATTTACGACAGCCAAATAAGTTCATGAGATGTATCAATAGCGTAGTTTGAGTGTCTCCAACAAGTATTATTTGATTTGTTCAGTGTCATTTAACAGTGACAGTATATTATTTCAATTTCGAACGCCGGATATCACTATGTTAAATAGTGTATTTGTTATGATTGGTAAACTGAACAATTCAGACATTAAGTTAATTTTAATAAAATAAAACCAATGGGGCAATCAACCCTGAGTACGAGAGGAAATACATAAATAAACAAATAAATATATAATAAATCCAATTGTAGACCTACCAAGTATACTGATACTGCCAGGGACGTAGGAATCCTGAGTCGATCGACTGCATGACCCGACAAATTTGGTTTTAAATGAAATGAAATTTGAAATCAAATGAAATGAAATTTATAAAGACGAATACAATTAATTTTCATTATAAACAAAGTTCATAAAGCTATCAGTTTAGGTCTTCGTTATTTTGTTAAATCATCAAAATACTGCGACTTCCTTGTACAAAACTACCGTAGAATGCACAACGTTTATGAGATTGATTTGCAAATGCAATCACGCACGTGCATGCATGGGTCTCTCACGATGTGTGATTCATTGATATGCATTTATGCAGGAATTGGTTATAAAACAAAGTATGTCATTGGTTGCGCGTTATGATATGCGCGTTTCTTGTACGCTCATTAATATGCATGATATGGACTTAAGACGGTCTTAAGTCTGCTTTCAGAATACAAATAGTTACGTGTCATAGCGCCGTCTTATCTTTTCAAGTTACGACACGTAACTCCCTAGGATTTTCAGAATGCCCCCCCTGTTCCCTATTGTGTTTTCAATGGCTACGCGCGAAAACAACAAGAAGTTAACCTACCCAACGCTAGGGGCGCCCTTCCCCATGTACGAAATTCAGCGTTTCATTGATCGCTGTACAAAACCGGCGCAGTGTCCAGTCTTCCCCTTGTAGTGTCTTTGGTGCAGTGCAGTGTGCAGCCCGTGTGCAGTACCAGTGCAATCATGTGTATATCCAAGGATGTATGAGTTAGATATCATCACGATATCGATCGTCAGCAGCGCAGCCGGCCCAGCCAGGGTACCGTACCGGTACGTTACCATACGACACACACGTACACGTTTTAGTTTGCGGTAGCCAGCAGTTTCGATCGACACCGAAATGGTGGGTAGATTTTCACTTTCTCGTTCGCTATCTTTTTGAATGATGTTATATCAATGATGATTAATTCTTCCATTTTCTCTTTCATTATCTTTCAGACCACTTACACGGACAAGGGACCAAAGGTGAGTGTTTTTTAGAGGCGATCTCGAATCGCCGATTATCCCATTATGATTTGCATGTGTTTTGTCGTGTGTTGTGTGTGAACGTATTGCTGTATTTTGTAAAATGTTGACAACTTGTCTCTTGCGAATAAATGAAGTACGGCAATTTGTTTCATGATTTTACATTTCTTTCTTTTATAGCCGGAGGCTGGAAAGTTCCTCGCATTCGACCACGTTTCCCTCTGGGTCGGAAATGCGTTTCAGGTGAGTTTTTACGGTTTAAATCTTTCAATTCACAACTGCTAACATTCTGGAGTCGTGTGTGTTTTCGTGATGCGTCACACATGCAAGGTACACATGCATTATGTTATGCCAGGCACGTCAGCCGGCCGCCATGCATAATACCGGTGCCTTTTCCGGCGTGTGATTGGTCAAAACAAGTGGTGTGTCGGGGGGCTTGGCTCATCGGGAGCCCATTCACACATTAGATATGGCAGTGTATCCTATTACAGGTGCAGGCTGCTGCACTGATCATCATGTCTGTTGAACTTTTGCATTTAATATTATTACATGGGGAAAAAGCCGATTTCCTGTTTGATTTTTGTGTAAAAATAATGTAAATTTAAACAAATTTGATTACTGATCATGTCTATCTCTACTCTAGACAGTGCAGTGATCAGATGATGATTAAAATGATTGTGACGTTCACGATTATGATGCTAACAAACTTAATTATTAAATCTTTTAAATATGATTATAAGTATACAGCGCGGCATGATGATGCATTTTATTTTTCAAAGACGCTATCTAGCTTATTGTTTGTCTCCACCCAATAATATATATATATATGTATGTCTTTTTGTAAATATGACCACTTTGATTTAACTGCTAAATTTCTTGCCATTCATAAGACAAAACTGACAAAAGAAATATGCATCATTTTATTTGTTCCAAATGTATAAATTGTTCCAAATTGATAAAGCCATTTTAACAATCAAGATATATTGTCATTAAACCTGCTGAAAAAACTTTGAAAATAATTATAAACCTTCAAACAAAGAGTAAAGTATAATTTAACCCTATCAAGCCCAAGGGGGGGGGGGGGGGGGGGGGGGCTCATTGAGTCCTCCTACCATACTTTCCATCACCGCTTCCACAGTTTTCATTCGATTGTCACCAAATTTGGCGACTTTTCCTAAAATCTTATTGCGAACATTTTGGTATAAACTTTGACTAGATTGCCACTTCGTGTTGCCATGGTAACCATAAACTGAAAAGCATGTTTTTAATTTTTTAAATTTCTTTTTGTTTTTCCTTTAGTAAACAAGTGAAGTTTGGGTGTTTTTCTGATCAAATTTTATGAGAATCATCAGTAATAGCTTGTCATGACCTGAAATTAATTTCATGGAGATTGCTTTTGTTTTTGTTTGTTTTTAAAGACAAAATGGCACAAAACAATGAATATAATAAGAATTAGATCAAATATAGTTTTGATCTATTTTTGTGATTAAAATCTGCTAATGGGGTTTCTTATGTCTACAAACATTTTGATATGAAAAAAATCAATTTGGTTTAAGTTTATAGGGTAAAAATTTAAGAAATTGCATATGTAAATTATCATGTACTGTAATGTGTCTGATAAGTCGTGTGAAGGTCACCTCCACAATGACTTTGCGGACCTAATGGGCCTCTAAAACGCATCAAATTCCACAGAAATATGATCTATGTTCCAGAATATTACATAATTATGTTAACAAATTAAATTTGCCTACTTGATAATAGTCGATTTGGCGAAAACAGCTTCAAAACTTCTAAATTCTGACATTTTCTATGTTTTTCATCATATTATTGTAAATAGCGCCCTCATATGGTGACCTTAAAAAATGTTTATGATTGCGACTTGTAGAGCTTGTCCTGCTTGAAATGTGTGCCAAATATGAAAGTGATTGATTGGGGAACCGAGTGGGTTGTGTACAAGGTCATAGATGGAGATTTCAGAATCTCGTAGTGAATAGAGACAATTTTGTATTCATGCTGGAAGCTTTAATAATTAGCTACAGCTTTCAGGCAACCTCAATGGCTGTTTGACTTTTGTGGTTTGCATATATATGGATGTTTTAATGTCAAACAATTATCTACTTGTTTTTAGCTCATCCGGCCCGAAGGGCCCGATGAGCTTATGCCATGGCGTTGCGTCCGGCGTCCGTCCGTCCGTCCGTCCGTCCGTGCTTCCGTCCGTCCTTCCGTCCGTCCGTCCTTCCGTCCGTCCGTCCGTCCGTCCGTCCACAATTTTCAAAATGCTTCTTCTTCGTTATTTTTCAACCGATTTTGATTCTGATTGTTTCATAAGATAGGGCTAGGAGGGGGATTTAAAACTTCTACACAGAATCGTGAAATTCATTATATATGCTAATTTATGCAAATTTATTCGAAATCACAAAAAATGCTACTTCTCCTTCATTTCTTGACCGATTTTGATTTGGTTTGCTTTATCTGGTAGAGCTAACTTTGGTACACTAAACTTCTACACAGAATTTTGAAATTTTTCTCCATTAATTAATTATGGTAATTTATGCAAATTTATTCCAAAAATCACAAAAAATGCTTCTTCTTCATTTCTCGACCGATTTTGATTTGGTTTGCTTTATCTGGTAGAGCTAACTTTGGTACACTAAACTTCTACACAGAATTTTGAAATTTTTCTCCATTAATTAATTATGGTAATTTATGCAAATTTATTCCAGAAATCACAAAAAATGCTTCTTCTCCTTCATTTCTCGACCGATTTTCATTCTGTTTGGTTTATCTAATAGGGCTAGGTTTCATAAGATAGGGCTAAGAGGGGGATTTCAAACTTCTATACAGATTCATGAAATTCATTATCTATGGTAATTTATGCAAATTATTCGAAATCACAAAAAATGCTTCTTCTCCTTCATTTCTCGACCGATTTTGATTTGGTTTGCTTTATCTGGTAGAGCTAACTTTGGTACACTAAACTTTTACACAGAATTTTGAAATTTTTCTCCATTCATTAATTATGGTAAATTTTTTATTTTGTTATTTTTTAAATTTTTTTAAATTTAATTTTTATTTATTTTTCTATTTTTATTTTTATTTATTTTTATTTTATTTTATTTTTTGTTTGTTTGTTTGTTTGTTTTGTTTGTTTTTGTTTTTTATTTTATTTATTTTTATTTTTATTTTTATTTTTTTAAATTTATTTTTTAATTTTTTTATTTTTTCCCATGTCCCTTCCAGGGCATCAAATTCTTATTTTTTGACCAGTTGAAAAGTGTACCACATGAAATTTGCGATATTTGATGTTGCGAGATGGCGGATGAGCGCTACGTCATTGACGTTCTGGTTACTTTTGAGAGTTAATATAATATTTATATTCCCCCTTTATGTGTATTTCACCATTTGTTTTTTTAGGCTGCTTCCTTCTACTGTGTGCGCATGGGTTTTGAGCCCTACGCATACAGAGGGCTTCAGACTGGCAGTCGTGAGGTTTGCTCCCATGCAGTTCGTCAGGGCAAGGTACAGATAATTTGCTTAAAAAGGGAACTAAGAACCCAAAATAATTGTCTATGGAAGAGAACATTTTTAATAGTCCATTCCACCAAAACATTCAGAAAATTGTTATAATCATAATGTAAAACCTCATAATCTTACTATTGTTCGTGGGTCTACAGAAGAAGTTCTAAATGTTGGAACTAGTTTTTTTTTAAATTGATTTTTTGGTAATTTTTCTTGAGTGATTTTGATTAAAAGGCAGGTGAATACAAACAATGTTGATTTGTTGGTAAGAGATCAATCATTAGGATTGTTACATGTGGACTAACCTAACATATATTTACCACATTAGCATTCTGTTGTGTGGAGTATGCAGTGCTTACGTAATGCATGGCTAGTGGGTACTTCTGTCACGCTAGCACAAGCATTGTCTGTGTAAACTGTACAACCAGGAAATGTGCATAGTGTAAAAATGGTCATACTATCCAGGACGACCATTTACATGTAGATCCATGCATCCTTCAGGGCTCAACACTAGCACTTGCCTGAATTCCTGGGGCAAGTAAAAATTGAAATTTTTTTTTTTTTTTTTTTTTTTTTTCTTAGTACGAGCCATGATAGTCTTGTAGTGTGTGCGTCGGTCTATGAACAATCAAGAATTGAAAAAAAAATTGAAATTGGGCAAGTAAAATTTTGTTTAACGGTCTACCTTGGTTGCCCAAACAGGCAAGTAAATTATCGGTCAACTAGGAGAGAACATTTTACTTTCTAATGTGCATATATCTCATCTGCAAATAAGCACCTACATTTTCTGTTTCGGGCAAGTAAAACTTGACAATTTATGATTTTACTTGCCCAAATGGGCCAGTAGAGAAAAAAGTTAGCGTGGAGGCTCGCTTTATTGTTAGTATTGAGGGTATGTTACTAACTAGGGATTATTTTGGTGAAGCTCATAGCTTTGAGCAGCCATTGGACCAGTGACAAAACCTCTCTGGAGCTAGATGTTCTGGTCTAGTGCTCAACTGTAAATCCTCTAAAGTTGTATTCAGAGAAATCGAACTTATAATCAAGAAAACTATCCACCATACAAAGCGGTTTTGTAACAAAAAAAGACCAAGCTTTGGATCCTAGAAGAATCTTTGTAATTTAAGGCATTTATGAAAAATGCAGAACAAGTTAACAAATCAGATTTGTGGCAAAGCATGGTCCCACAGATAATTCATAACGAACGGGTTGTTGGTATTTCTTCGCAATAAAGATCAGAAAAGTAACAACAAAACATGATGATCTATGCATTTTTGGTGGGGGCAAGTTGTTTTATTTTGTACATGATTGAAGAAATGTGTATATACTAGGCCTGGGACAAATATCCAAATATCTGAATAATTTGCATAGTTGAACAGCTGTTTGGTATTCAAATATAATTTATTTAATAACCAGGGGGTGTATTCTGGAAATTGTCTTATCTTTTGTATTATCTTTTGTCATAAGTCCATAAGATAATACACCGCTAAAATTGTCATAAATCGATATTCTGAAAATTGTCTTAAGGGTATCTTATCTTTCCCTGACCATGCCCATTATTGCTGTGGTAACCAATCAAAATCGTTGTTACAAAATGTTAATGTGCCCCCTCGGCCAATCACAGTGAGTTAATTGCGTATACGTGGCATGTTCTTTAAATGCGCGCATCTAACAAATGCGATTTTCAATCAAAGTTCAAGAAATTTATATTTTTTGGTCAAAGAGTATTTTTGTATGGATAGGACTTTCATATGGTTAGATTTTCAATTACATTTTCTCCCCCTCACTCTCATTTTCTAACTTTTCTCACATACACACACTCACGCATACACCAAACATGGGGAGCTCTTCAAAATCTCAAATAAATGTAAGCTATTTTTAAACAACATAACAAAAAGAAAAGATAGCCCCATAGCTGTCTCAGCATATGAGTACAATTCATGATAAATTTTTGATGAGATAAAAGAAAAGACAATTTTCAGAATACAAAAAAAGACACCTTTGCTTGCGCAAACGCGCTTATCAATTGCGTGGCAAGGCGCGCCAGCTGATAGAGGTTAACAAACTTTCAGAGATAATACAAAAGTTATGAGAGTTTTCAGAATACGTATTGTGTCATAAGCCTAAGATAATACAGTTTTCGAGAAAAGACAATTTTCAGAATACACCCCCTGATATCCAAATACTGAATTAAACAAATAAATGTTTTTCTAGTAATAACTAATTATTCGGATATCCAGTTGATCGGAATATCTTGCTGGTCAGATAGTAAAAACGGTATTCGTCCCAGCCCCCAGGCCTAGTATTTACCAATAAGAGAGCTTGACTACTTTGTTTACCTTCTGTAATGTTTTTAATCTATAATTAGTCTCTATTTCTCTGTTCAACCATCTACATTGTTCGAGATCAATTTGTCTTTATTGCTATTTTTTTAAATGTTATGAATGAATAAAGATATTATTTTAATGATTCTATTGAAATTATTTTTCCCCTTTCCACCAGATCGTCTTTGTCCTTCACTCACCCCTGAATCCTACGGGGAAAGTTACAGAAGGTAAATTGATCATATTCTTACCCTTTTCTGATTGTTTTCTTTGATTCTTGATTACTTCAAATGGCTTGTGAATTTGTTTTTAATCAAGGGAAGCTGATTTCTTTGAATGCTACATGGGAAGTAACTGAAGGTGTACACTATTATTCACCCTTTTTGCGATGTCCCCCTTAAATATTTGTTTTTATCAGTCTAGTACATTTTGAATAATTGTAAATATGTGTTTTTTTAATATTTTGTTATTATGTAATTGTGTACACATTCTAGTATCACACGATCGAACGATAGAAATGTACTTATCATTAAGTTACCTCTGTTGATTTTCAATTTGTTAATGAAAATAATATGAAAAATATTAACTCTTGAGTTGCAACAGTTGTATATATATATTGAAGTTCACAAGACTGCTTTTCTGCAGTATTTTTTGTTGTACTATCTGCACAAGTCCATATCTCCATTCATTCATCAACTATTTAATTCCACATCATGCAGTGGAATTGGAAACTGCTGGTTTTCATATCAGTGGGTCCATTAAAAAACAAAAAAAACCTGCAGTCAGTTGAATTTTCTTTGATTTCACAGAAATGGGCCAACACATGCAGTTACACGGCGATGGAGTCAAAGACGTTTCATTCGAAGTTGAAGACCTGGATGGGATTGTTAAAGTATGTAATGTATGTGTGTGTGCGCCTAACAGGCGACTGGCTGGAATATTCCATAGGGAGTAGAAGTGTGCACGTTGTGTGCAGGAATGATTGCAGACTTGGTATAATATATATGTTGACCGGGGTCATAATGATTGTGTCAAGTGCTATCAAACTCACTGGAATAGTGCCATATAAGTAACCTAATTATTATTATTATTATTATTATTATTATTGTTATAATTATAATTGCTGTAGATAGCCCTTATTATTAGGGAGGCTTTCTTAATTTGTATTTTTTTTTACCTTGCACCCCGCAAATTTTGATCCCTTCCTAATTTTTTTGAAAGATTATTTCCATTAGGGGCCATCTACAAAGTACGGACGGAAATTATTGTCCGAAATTGACCCCCTCCCCCACTGTACGCACTTTTTATGCATGTGGTTGAAGTACGCATCAGCGTGAACCCCTCCCCCCCCCTCTTGTGCGTACATACTTTGTAGATGGCCCCTTATGCTGTATGCAATTGAAACATCCCTGAAAGCTGAATGCAAAGGTAGGCGTATAACTGAGACTAGTAGTCCTGTTATTTCCCAAAATGGTTTCAAATGGATTCAAAACCAAGCTCGTGACTCAAACAAAATATGAATAAAGAACTAATGCCTGTGTATACAATATCTGTAATTCCTTTGAAGAAGAACATAGACCATATTCTAACCATTTGTTTGACAGAATGCCGTGAAGAGAGGAGCCATAGTCCTGAGAGAAGCCTGGGAGGAGTCTGATGAGGATGGTACCGTCCGATTCGCGCAAGTCCAGACGGTAAGGACATGAACAAAATATAGGGAGTTGTTGCATAGAAAGTTGCAATCAATAGCAAAGGACATGAACAAATAGGGAGTTGTTGCATAGAAAGTTGCAATCAATAGCCAAGTTGCCCGATGCTGGCTAGCACTTGCCCTGTTGCCTGGAGCAAGTGTCAGGGGTACAATTTCATGAATGGTCTTATTTGGTTGCCTGATCGGGCAACATTTCTGTTCAACTTTGAGAGAAAAAGGTAAAATGTCCTTATGTGTATTCTAATCTCATCTATAAACAAGAGAGAAATTTGTGACCTAGCACAATTTGTTTTTGCATGTGATAAATCATGACATTCAATTGACTCCTATTGAATGCCTTGAATATGCTCTTATTCATTATAAGGAAAGCATTTTACTTTGCGTAAAACATTCTTTGATATAAAGCCTTTAAACCAAATTCAGACCTTTTTGTGCATCAGCTGTGTTAGGAAATGGCTCGATGGTCAGTGCACGTGTCAAGCAAATCCAGTCAAAGCAAATATATTCAATGATTATTCATGATAATAACTACAATTCTTTGTTGTCTTGCAGTATGGTGACACCATTCACACATTTCTGGAGAGGAAAAACTACAATGGTCTCTTCCTGCCTGGATACAAAAAACCACTCTACGACGACAAGCTTCTGCCGACACTGTAAGTGTGTCAAATTTGTGTTTATTAAAAAAAATTCTAAATAGGAATAAAAGTCCTTGTAACACTTATTTTAAAAGGGATCTAGTAACATTGTCTAAATCCTCAAAATCCAATTGGAGTTCTAGCGGTTCCCTCATACCTTGTTGTATTTGTATTAACAATAGAAGCATGGGGCAGGTTTTGGTTTTTAAAAATTTCCCTTTTGTTAAAAAGATATTTATGATTGAAGTTTTCAGATGTTAAACTATCCACTGGATAGTCGTAACCGTGTACAAAGTCAGTGCGATGAGTTTGTAAATATCACTTTGCATTTTTCACATCAATTGGTTTTAACCATTTTTGATACAAAAAATGTTCATGTGATGTTTTGTTTAAATGATTAAATGGAGAGATCATCAAAAACTACTTAAAAACCTCATTTTATAAATTTGGAAAAAGTGTAAGCTTTTATTTTTTTTCTTAAATCATCAAATAAATGTGGGATCCCACATTTATTCCGATCAGAAATATTTATTGATATTTCAGCTGTTTCTGAACTGATTTTGATGAAATAAAGTTTGTTCTGTCATTAAAATTGTATGCTTTTTCAAATTTGACACTCAGTTTTTCATTACCTCACAAAAACATTATTTCTTGAAGCCCTCTAGACCAAAACTCGCCTATCTATCCCTCTAATAGCCCCTCTGGTATATTTTCATGAACGTATAGGTTTTTTTAGATCATACATTCCATATCGGTGAAATCGCTAAATAAAATTCAATGCCTGTGTCCATTGATAAAATATTACTCTATTTTGTGGATATATCCACTGTTTCTGAACATATTTTGTTTTTAGAATTACGACACTGATTTCACAGACCTCTACCTCGCAAAAATGTCTACATACAATGTATCATCTGTAATGTCTATCACCTGGCAAGCCCCCCACCCCATAATTGAATACATGCATTCTGAATGACCTATGTAATTCTGCAAGGTTTATGTGAAAAACCAATACAATCATGATGTTGTAAAATAATACTCCTGACATACCAGCAAACTTATAGTTATATAGTATAGTTAAATGTAGCTTATGTACTATATATGCCTTGGAGTGGCCTAGCATGTCAGGTACCACTACCAGCACATTTGTCAGGAAACGTGTTTAGGAAGTCTATGAGTGATGTT
This sequence comes from Echinarachnius parma, assembly GCA_037951105.1. Lineage (NCBI taxonomy): Eukaryota > Metazoa > Echinodermata > Echinoidea > Clypeasteroida > Echinarachniidae > Echinarachnius > Echinarachnius parma. The sequence goes on from JBAMJV010005765.1 coordinate 20,834, forward strand.
AAAGGGATCTAGTAACTTTGTTGACATGTGCAAAAAGTGATGAATGGTTGGTAAAAATGGGAATTTTTGTGATCTGATATATCCGCTAAGTAGTGTTTTAAAAATATTGCATTAAAGGGACTTAGTAACATTGTCCAAATCCTCAAAATAAAATTTTAATTCTAGCGGTTCCCTTATACCTTGTTGTATTCGTATTGACAATAAAATCATGGGACAGGTTTCGGTTTTTCAAATTTCCCTTTCGTTACAAAGATATGTATGATTAAAGTATTCAGATAAGAAAAACTCCGGACGAGTTTTTCTTATCGTGTACAAAGTAAGTACAGTGAGTTACTGAATATCACGTTACATTTCCGCTCATTACTTGGCCATACAAAGTCCATTTGACTTGAAATTTTCACACAATACCCTGTGGACATATGAGATAACAACAATATACATTGCATCAACCATTCATCACCTTTTGCTCATGTCAACAAAGTTACTAAATCCCTTTAAATAGATATTATATGGTCAAGTACGGTAATGAGCGAAAATGCAAAGTGATTAACTCATTGCACTGACTTTGTACATGGTTATAACTTTCCAGTGGATAATTAAAAATCTGAACACTTCATTCGTAATTATATCTTTTTAACAAAAGGGAAATTTGAAAAACCAAAACCTGTTCCATGCTTCTGTTGGTAATAGGAATACAACAAGGTATGTGAAAACAACAAGAGTTCTAAGTAAGATTTCTGGATTTGGACAGTGTTACTAGATCCCTTTAACTCTGGAAAGATAACAGTATTCTTTATGCTGGTGGATTTGTACATGTATGTCACCAATTGAGATGATCATGTTCGGGAGTCGTGTACAAACCCAGTTTTACTCCCTTTTTATTTTTGATTAACATTCCCTTAGAAATAAAAGATAATGATAATCCAAAATGCTGGCATCACATGTCTCGGATAGGTTCCGACCTATAATATGGCATGCAGAACTAAATTTAGCCCACTTGTGTTTAATTCCTAGCCACGTCATCAAATATAGACTTAGCAAGGAACTAAGCTAGCAGGCATTTATGAATATGGGCCCAGAATGGGCAACCAATTAAAACAGAATTTGTAATTTGTTCTTGTTTTGTTTTGGTCCACCAGATTCTGGTTTGGGGCTACTAGCATTTGGAAAACCTTATGTTTACTTGCCCAACTTGGCAACAAGGCAAAAACGTTAATTTTCTAGCATCGCAATGTGGATTAAATAGGATGTTGAAAATATTGCATCATTTTTTTTGTTTGTTATTTATTTTGCACATGGGTACCGTGCCCACTGAATAACGTTAATGAAGTCACACAATTTTAGTTATTGTATATAATTGCTCCTTACCTCAAAAGTTAATAAAATCAAAACTCTGTGACAACATTTTTAAAGGTGATATTTTGGCCATAAGCATTTGTCAAACTGACTTTGTCAAATTGCTCATTAAAGGTACACTTGAGTATTGGTACTTCACGAAATGCCCCTTGACACGAAATTGGTTGAACTTGGTTTAAATTCCATTTGAAAGTTCTGAATAAAACATGTGAAATGAGAATCATTCCCTTTCAAATGCTCTCATAGTTGAAAAATTTGATTTCAATGTATTTTATTCATAAGTCTACTGGTCGGGGGACATTTTGACTTTTTGGAAAATACACAAAATGCTTAGACTACTTTGAAAAAAATCTAAATAGGATTTTAAATAGTTGTTGATGATATCTCTATTGAATCATTATTTTAACATATTATAAAACGGCTCTGGTAAATTCAGTAACGTGATTGGTTAAATCCTGTCACGTGACTATTCATTAAATTTCAACAAACATGCACAACCGTGCAAAACAGGGTGCAACCGGGGTACGTTACTCGTTTTCATTGCACACCTTTTTGCACGGCTATGACGTCACAATGCTTGTTTACATAGTTCTATCGGAGACAAACTTGCGAAAGTGAGAAAAAAAAAAATGGAAAAAGATTCGTTTTGTAAATTATCTGTATTGTAGTAAATAAATCTTAGCAGTTTCGTAAATTATATGGTATGTGGTTTGATATTGGTAAGTTTTGGAATGGAAATGCATGAAATTCTTTGATAATTCTCATTTTTACGGGAATTTTTTTCGGCAATTTCTGGTGGACTGCGTTTGATCTGCTGAGCTTTAGAGTCAAATTCAGTGAAGCGAGTGCAGAAGTGATGATTAATTTAGTAAATTCCTAATAAATTCATACTCTAGAGAGTAGATTGACTGGGTTACTGATTGTGGCAAGTCTGTTTTCAATAATCCAGCAAAATAAAACAATCCGTGGTTGAGCTCGTTTTATAAAACAAATAATACTATGGCCATAAAATCGTGCATCATGTAAATGCATCGTACTCTCGGCTATGTTAGCTGTGCGCATGCGCACTCGGCTTACGCCTCGTGCGTAATGCACAGCTAACATAGCCTCGCGTGCGATGCATTTACACAATGCACTCTAGACCGTGTATTATTTGTATAACATTAAATGCACAATTATGTATGAAAAATGGCTAAAACCAATGAGTTTTTAGAGAGCGCCCTCTTGAGTTGTAACGGCTCTTTTAAAATGATAACAGGGTTTTTACTTAGTCGTTTTTAATTGTGTATACATACCTTTCGAGCATGGTGGAGTTATAACTATTAGTTTGTTCCGTAATGATGCAGGTTTTGGTTACTTAAGTTAAGTTTGACCAATACTCAACTATCCCTTTAACAGTTGAGCACTCTAACCATGGTGAATTGCACTATGTCTACATTTGTTATGCATTTTCTTTGCTATAGACCTGCTGCAAAGCTGGACTTCATTGACCACCTCGTGGGGAACCAGCCCGATAACGAGATGACTCCCATTGCGGAATGGTAAGCCAGGAATGTTATTGTCCATTCTCAAGTGCTATGACAACTAATGGTAATTCATGTATGTTTAAACAAATATATATTTATTGTTATTTAAAGAGTCTGAAACCATTAATTTCATAAGATTTTCATAAAATTGATGTTTAACGAATCAATTGAATGTGGTTCAGTAATTTAATGAATATGATTTTCCAAAAATGATATTTCAGACTTCAATCATATATACAAATAGCATTGGACGATTCTACTGAATGATATGTGATAGTGTAATAGAAAGAGAACACTGATACAAAAGTAAAAGTTCATGTTAAGACTTTTACCCTGCCCACTTATTTTGACTACAATCTTTTAATCTGACTTTTCTACAGAACCCTTTGATATACAGCACATTATAGGTGGTTGTACCAACAGAACAGTTGAATTCAAAATGTTTAATTTTTAAAATTTTGTTGTTGCCTCTTCCTATCAGACCTTTCATAAGACTTTTCTCTAAAGCTTTCATACTGGGCACTCCTCCGGATGCTTGTGGATGCAAACAATGACAATTTATCTGGAAGTAAACCAATATAAACTTGTTATTCCCATATTGCAGGTATGAGAACAATCTTTTCTGGTCACCGTTTCTGGTCGGTCGACGATTCGCAGATCCACACGGAGAACAGCTTTCTGCGATCGATCGTTGTGACAAATTCCAAATAAAGAAATTTTATTCCAAACTAAAGACACATATTTACTGTTTCTTCCGTTTCCTTATCTCAGGTATGAGAAGAATCTCGCGTTTCACCATTTCTGGTCTGTGGACGATTCCCAGGTCCACATGGAGTACATGCAGCTCTCTGCGATCGATCGTTGATATAAATTCCAAATAATGAAATTTTAATCTATCTAGAGACACATTATTACTGTTTCTTCCATTCCCTTATCGCAGGTATGACTATGAGAAGAATCTTGCGTTTCACCGTTTCTGGTCCTTGGGCGATTCCCAGGTCCACATGGAGTACATGCAGCTCCCTGCGATCGATCGTTGATATAAATTCCAAATAATGAAATTTTAATCTATCTAGAGACACATTATTACTGTTTCTTCCATTCCCTTATCGCAGGTATGAGAAGAATCTTGCGTTTCACCGTTTCTGGTCGGTGGACGATTCCCAGATCAACACAGAGTACAGCTCCCTGCGATCGATCGTCGTGACAAATTACGAGGAGACGGTGAAGATGCCCATCAACGAGCCAGCCGCTGGAAAGAGAAAGAGTCAAATTCAGGTATTTATTTTTCTTTCTTTGTTATGATACCCTAATTTTTCTGTAAGGAATTTGGTAAATTTTGCCTTGGGGTGGGAGATTTTGTGTATTACTCCATATTTGTTATGCCTTTGCCACAAATAGGCCAGGGGGGTGTTTCACAAAGATCCTAAGTTGAACTTAACTCTAAGTTGGACTTAAAAAGTATGGAAAGCCATTTGTAGCCTTGGAATAAAATATATTGATAAGCAAACATGCAAGTATTTTAGACTTTTCATAAATTTTACATGAAGAACATGAAATCTCCTTGATAATAGAAAAATATTAGCGATTTGAAACAACATTTTATGTCTTTTAAAACGACTTTTATATTTTTTTTCAAAGAAACTAATGGCTTTCCATACTTTTTAAGTCCAACTTAGAGTTAAGTTCAACTAAGGATCTTTGTGAAACACCCCCCAGATGAGGCATTGGCCCAGATTCACAAAGGAGGTTTGTACAAACCATGGTTTGAACCATGGTCTACATCTATGGAGTGCCATTGGTAAACTGATGGAGAAAGAATGTAAACTCCTTACTTGTTTACAATGTTGATGCTACACATTTACTAAATGCACCAAATAAATATTTGGCTTCTCAGATGGTGAAATTTGCTGGTTAGCAAGCACTAACAGTCATATCATTAGAAATTTAACAAATTTGTACTCGTCTACGAGCAGCACTCCATAGATGTAGACCATGGTTTAAACTATGGTTTTTACAAACCTCCTTTGTGAATCCAGGCAATTATGTTTTCGGGTCGTCCGTCCGTCCGTCCATCCATCCGTAAATTATCAAATGACCAACAAACGTGGTACTTACACATGTATATATGTAACTTAAAACTAATGGAATGTGGGGGTTGCAATGTCACAGGTTAAGGGTGACGGGTCACTGATATATATGCCAATATATTTGTCAACTAGGAGCCAAGCTACAATGTGCAACGCCGTAGTAATCACACTTAAAAGCTTTGGCAAAGAGTATATCTACGCCTTTGCACGATTACAGGGGCTCTAAAAGCTTCTGCTAACTTCAATTTTGTACAATGAATGCATGTGCGCATAGGATCCTGTATACAGTTATCACTTGCGCTCTGAGTCTTATCGTTGAGGCTATTATTGCATAAATAAACATGGCTCACAGTGCATACAAATATATATATTGACCCATCAAACAGTTGTCCTGTTGACATATATAGATTTGGAGATATAGATCATAATGTTATGAATTTCTCATGCACTTAATCACTTAATTCAAAATGTAATTATAAATCAGGCAGAGGCATATTTTGTTACTACGTGTAGTCGATTTGCTTGAGTTAACATATTTTATATGATTTTTGAATGAGTCTTAGTGGTCCTCTCCAGTAGTCCCAAGGCTAAATGGCCAGACATTCCTTTGTACTTTTATTTCATTGATTGCAGGAGTATGTTGAGGTGCATTGCAGCCTGACTCTGTGGAGTCTCGGAAGACAAATTTCTAATTTCAATATTCGAACTTTAATTTAATAATTTGCAGGAGTATGTTGACTACTACGGCAGTGCGGGTGTCCAGCACATCGCCCTCAACACGTCAGACATCATCGCAAGCATCACCGCCCTCAAGTTCAGGGGCATGCAGTTCCTGACCATCCCTACCAAGTACTACACCAACCTGAGGGCCAGGCTCAAGAAATCCCAGGTCATCGTCACAGAGGATATTGATGTGGTAAGTCACTGACCTACATTTTCTAGTACCCTTCTCTCTCCGTCTTCTTCTTCTCCCCCTCTCCCTATTCCTCCCCCTTTTCCTCCCACTCCTCCAAGTACTACATCAATGTGAGAGCCCAGGCTCAAGAACTCCCAGGTCATCGTCACAGAGGATATTAATGTGGTAAGACGCTATTCTGCACCTGCTAGTCCTCCTCTTTCTCCATCCTCCTGCTCCTCATCCTCCTCATCATCATCATCATACTTTCCTCCCTCTCCTCCCAAGTACTACATTTACCAGAGGCCCGGGCTCAAGGACTTCAAGCTCATCATCCCATTGGATATTGATGTTGTAAGTCAACTCATCTTGGCTACATCTTCTATGCCTATGCCTCCTCATTCTCCACCTTCTTCACCCACTCTCTCTATTCATCACATGTCCCTTCCTCTCCTTCAAGTGCATTTATCCGAGGGCCAGGCTCAAGAACTCCAAGGTCATCGTCACTGAGAATATAATTAAATAAATATTTAAGCGCAGTAGAGTATATATTTAAATAATTATTTAAGCGCAGTAGAGTATATATTTATAGTAGCTGCGCTATATAAATGTTCATATTATTATTATTATTATTGATGGCGTACGTTATTGATTTACATCTCCCATGCTTCCACCTCTTCCTCTTCCTTTTCCTGTCCTTCCTCCTCCCCCCCATCTTCCTCTGCACTCTTTTGCGCCCTCAAAGAATCCTGAGGCACAGTCACGTTGCCTTGAACCTTGATATTTAGTTGTATTGTTCCTCGTGCCCTCGATTTTTCAACTTCTACTGGAATCTCATCTCCTTGTTCTTTGTGAGCTGGATGTTGGTTTGTTGAAGCATGCTCCAGTTGCATCTCTATGGCTGGCTCTGTATGGCTGGCTCCTCATGATATTGGGACACTTCCTTCTTATGATTTTGCACCACTATTGTCTTTCTCAACATCCATAGTTTGTATTCATACCATTTCTGTTCAACCTCTTCAGCTCGAGAAGCTTTGCATCCTTGTCGACTATGATGACAATGACTTCGTTAGGGCTTTAATAGTTATGGTCTATTCCATAAATTTTGAAAGTTTTTGTCACCGGCTAAATTGAATGCCCTATTAAATGTCTTGGCTAAAGAAATTCATGGTCTTATCATATGTATCACGTTTCTGTTCCCCCTCACTCAGCTTGAGAAGCTCCACATCCTGGTGGACTACGATGACAACGGCTACCTGTTGCAGATCTTCACCAAGCCAGTCGAGGATCGCCCCACCCTCTTCCTGGAGTGCATTCAGCGTAAGAACCATCAGGTCAGTCACACCAAACAAATCAGAATTGAATTATTCAGAGCACCATGACTATATTTGCAAACCTGTGTATATAGTGACCACCTAAGGGAAGCAAGAAAAGTGGCCACTGTAGACAGGTGGCCTCTATACACAGATTCCATAACCCTCTTAGTGGCCACTATAGGCAGGTTGGTTGCTATAGACAGGTGGCCACAATGACAGGTTTGACTGTGCTTAAAAACACAAGCAGATAACTGTAAGTTTTTCTATGAAAGAGATAATAATCTGAATGTTTCTGTAAAAGATGTTAAAGGTCGGACCAGTAAAATAATTTCTTATGTGAATTAAATATGAGAATCGTGGGTTTGATTCTTAACTGTGGCACTTGTGTCCTCAATAAAGCCACTTGATCCACATTTGGTGCTCTCAAAACCTGGAGGGTGTTTCACAAAGAAATATTTTGTCATAATGACAGATTTTTATGTTGGCATTATGAGGACCTCAATTTTGGGCAAAATTGAGCCAAATTATATGAATTTTGCCAAAAATTTGATAAAGTTTTGGCAAAATTTCGGCCAAAATGTCCTTATAATGCCACCATGGAAATTTGTTATAATGACAATATTTCTTTGTGATAGTAAGATGGGTAACTGAAATTTGTGTTTTGAGGGATAGGTTCAATAACAGCTAATATAAAGACAAGTAAATGTTACCATTTTCCCCTTGCATATTACTCTTCTATCCTCGTAATAAGTTTTGATTCATGGTAAGAGTCCAAGGTGTTTTTCTTTTTCTCCTCTGCATTTAACCGGGCATGTGGTTCAGTGGTAGAGCGTCCGTCTCATGCATTGGAGGTCGTGGGTTTCGAACCCCGGTCGGGTCATACGAAAGACCATTATGAAAATGGTACCTACTGCCTTCTAGCCAGGCGCTCGGCATACATTCATGTATAGTGGAATAGGGTAATAGTAACATGCGGGGCCCGCTGGAAGAGCAGTGTTCGTCACTAAAGTGGCTACCCTTGGTTAAAGGTGCACCTGTAAAGTGTTAGATATTGCCCAAAATGACATTTGAGACTTTAATCCTGTACCAAAATCATTGTAAGATATGTCCAAATGATGTGTGAAATAATGTTTCATTGAAAAAAACCCTGCTTTCCTGGTTAAAAAAGCGAAAATATGCGTCAGCTTTTACAACGAATTACTGTATGACGTGTATGAGGATGACCGTTCATTAACGCTCTTGAGCTCAATGATAGATATCGTCATACTTAAGGGGCATTTGAAAAAATGTAACCCTATTTTATTCTTCTCTTACCATAAGCTAAACAACACGGTAGAAGAGAAACGAGGAAGCTCCAAGTAGTTTTCGTGGAGTTAGACACTTTACAGGCATCCCTTTAATAAAACGTTATTATTATTATTATTATTTCATTCTTTCATCGATCAGGGCTTTGGCGCCGGAAATTTCAAGTCTCTGTTTGAGGCCATCGAGATGGATCAGAATGAGAGGGGTAACCTGCACTGATCTTCTACCCTGCGGCTTTTAATCCACACCATACCAGACAAGGGGAATGTCATAGAGATGCTGCATATGTCTTCTTTTTTTTTTTTTTTTTTTTTTTGAACACATGGTAATGAAGGGTTTACGTAAGGAAACCTGTATCGATCGTCTACTAATCAGCTGTTATTTTATTATGAAAAGATAATTGAAGTTATTAACGATGTTAATAACTTCACTTGCTATATAGCTCATAGAGTTGCAGTTCCACACAAAATTCTGACTATTTCTTAATATGTGATTGTCCACTGAATCGTACACTTTGCCCGAGCACAATTATTTGATTTTTGTCCTCTAATAGTCTAAATGATCATTCATCCAATGTCTATTGATATTGGCCCTGCATTGTAGTTAAAAGCTGTTAAATCTGTTTAATTTTGTTGAAATTTAATTTATTTATATATAGCGTTTTCAAAATAAATCTGAAATAGATGCAAGTACTCATTCACTTTCTCATTATTCCAATATCATACTTCATATTGTTTATTTTATTTCATTAGAAAATGTTGTTTCAAGGGCATTCTGTTCCTTTTGTTATATCACTATATTTTATAATGAATATGTTGAATTAATAATAACCAAGATATGTATTCATTTGTTAGGTTCCCATGGTCAATTCACAGAGTGAGGTTAGTGTAGACCGGAAACACATTTTGTAAAACAGTTTTTAACACGTTGTAGATATAATTATATTACACTTACATATGTACAAGTAGTTATGCAAAATGATGATGCTTAGAACAAACTCATCAAACTTTTTTGAAACAGGGTTTTTCGTAATGAAAATGTTTAAACGATTGTGAATTTTCTTTTAGATATAATAATGTATATGATACAATGCATTGATGAGCGTGGTCGGACTGATTGGGGGGGGGGGGGGGGGGGGGGCACGCAAAATTATTGGGGGGGCACATCTTATGTATTTCTTTGTTTTTTCAAAAAATGTCCCCTTATGTTTTAGCTTATGCCATGGCGTTGCGTCCGGCGTCCGTCCGTCCGTCCGTCCACAATTTTCAAAATGCTTCTTCTTCGTTATTTTTCAACCGATTTTGATTCTGATTGTTTCATAAGATAGGGCTAGGAGGGGGATTTAAAACTTCTACACAGAATCGTGAAATTCATTATATATGCTAATTTATGCAAATTTATTCGAAATCACAAAAAATGCTTCTTCTCCTTCATTTCTTGACCGATTTTGATTTGGTTTGCTTTATCTGGTAGAGCTAACTTTGGTACACTAAACTTCTACACAGAATTTTGAAATTTTT
>JBAMJV010005766.1:0-12572 GCA_037951105.1 Echinarachnius parma
TCATGCAACCTTGCAGCTTATCTTGCGAGGTTATTGTATAATTATTGTTTGTGACCAGTGGATCCATGGAAGTCCAATTTCCATTATAGTTTTGATGGTATATACTGTATGTTTGACTTGGAGACTGGACATCCTTTTTTATAACATAATTGTCTTCAATTGTCTTGCTGAGTTGTCCAGTCGATTTACATATATTTGTTCAGCCTTATTTTCAAATACTTCTTAAATTCTCAACTAAGGTAATCTAAAGCCCGGCGCAGACAGAGCCGACTCGACCCGATCCGACTGGTTTCAATCAGGCTAGAGGTGGGCCTGGTCGGTCGGATCCGTTTCATTGTGTTGAATCGGCCCCAACTGGCATCCGACTGTCTCTCGACTGGCAAAATGTGTGTCGCGAGGCACTGAAAACTGAGCCGATCCGAATGAAAAACAGTCGAATCTGGTCGAGTCGGCTCTGTCTGCGCCGGGCTTAAGTGGCAAGATTTTCAACGATTCTATATCGTCACATAAATCAATTTTTTAAACACTCAACAAACTACAGATTTTGCACAAAACAACAAATATAATATACCCATGATGTAATTCATAAGTAGCCACATCAGCAGGACAGCTACTTGAATAGTGAATACCCATGCAAATAATTGTGCCTCTAAGACTTAACAAAAAATAGGAAAGCTACTACCCTGAGATGTACCAAGAAATTAGGAAAACAGTCTGGCCAAATACCAGCCGACACACAAACAAATATTATACCCAGATAAGTCAAAAAGGTTTGTATGTCAAAGCTTTTCCTACAGTTCCAATGGATTTGACTGTAGACATGGAGTTAAGCAAGGTAGACTGTAATAATTTAACTTTTGTTATGAATCTAGGGCTTGTTTCAGGAAAGGGTCGTAGCTATAACCGTTGTCTTATCTTATCTGGCACGGAGCTACAGACAGTGCGTTTCGCTCAGATCGTCAGTAGTCGCTGGACACTCAAAAGCTCTGTTTAGGGTGTGAACGTGGAGATAGTAATGTCGCATCCTAGCTCCGCCACCGTGCCAGATCAGACAAGACAACGGTCACAGCGAAGACCCTTTCATGAAACAACCCCCTTGTAACTTCTTATGGTTTGTGATGAATTCAGAGTTTAGTTTTTCAAAAGGTTATGGATCTTACTAAACCCATTCTCAAAAATACTTGGTGGTGGTCTATGGAGAATGCATGTTCTGCCAAAATCAAATGTAGTCTCAAACAGGTTTTTAAATATTGAGTACTCCAAATATGAATCAAGCATTGAGGAAAAACTAATATAATGATTTGATACACAAGACACTCAGCACTTAATAAATAAATAATTTAGCTCTTGACGCTCATCATAATTCGCTTACAAGTCTCTTCCCGTCTTCAATTTCAGGCAACGTGTTTGGAGCATTCGATGTCGTCCACAGGTAAGCGTCTAACATATCGTCCAACCCTTTACATATAAACCGTATAAACGGTCTAATGTCACCAACATTCGCCTGCTTAATCCTCTCGTAATATTCCGGTCTCTGCGAAAGTTTTACAATCACGGGCGGGTAGCCCGCCCTCATGAGTATCAAGTTCATGAGTAGCCGAGAAGTCCGTCCGTTCCCGTCCATAAACGGGTGTATGTACACAAACTTGTAGTGCGCGAGAGCCGCGAACTCCACCGGGTGTAGCGCGAGCGCCTCCTCCGAATTCATCCACTCCACAAATTCGTCCAGCATGTCTTCGATCTCTCGCGAGGACGGAGGAACGTACCCGCCGACGAAAACTTGCGTCGTGCGTAGCTGTCCCGCCTCGATGGGATCGACGAAACCGAGTACGCGCTTGTGGATTTGGAGGATGTCCGCCAGAGTGATTTCGCCAAAGCGGTGCATGAGCGTGTTGTTGATGTAGTGCAGTGCTGCGTCAAGACCGAGTACTTCGTTGTGTTCCATGATGCTTTTGCCGCCGATGGCTAGACCAGTCTCCATGATGCTCCTCATTTGTTCCAGGGATAGGGTGTTGCCTTCAATTGTAAAAAATATTTTTAAAAAGAGTGGTAATTATGATAAAAGCAGTACCTAGTATAAATAAGAATGAGGAGGATTGATACTTGCCGAGGTAATGTGTGAGGATACTATCATGCCTCGGTTTCTGCCTTGGCATGACAGAATCCTCGCAGATCACCTTGGCAAGGTTAGATGATACCATCACCATCACAGTCAAGCCTCCTCACTTACTTTTTTCTGAACTACATGTAGCCCATTAGGGTAAGTAAAATCACACACTTTTAAATTTTATTTGCCCCAATATAACATTTATTTGCCCTTAAACTTCTAGGTCATATAAATTACATTGTTCTCCTGTAGTTGAACAATTATTTAGTTGCCCGATCGGTCAAGCAAACTAGGCAATTAATGAAATTTTATTTGCCCGGCACAAACTTGTACTTGTCCCATGCAAGTGCTAGTGTTGAGCCCTGTCAAGAGTCAATAATTATTTGCTTACTGACCTTCAATAGCTGTTGTGTGGTAGATCTGCAGGTAGTAGAACTCCTCCTGGGCCCGCTGTAGGGCCCGGCTGTTCTCCGGGATCTGTCCTCCAAGTTTCTCCAGTTTCTCGTCTATCTTGGTGAACATTCGTTGGTCGATGTCTGAAACCGTGGCTGAAGTCCTCTCTCTGAACAACAACAAAATAATGATAGACAAGTTATGAGATGATATCAGACAGATCTTGGTGAACATTCGTTGGTCTATGTCTGAAACAGTATCTGAAGTCCTCTCTCTGAACAACAAAAAATAGTGATAAACAAGTTTTAATAATGAGATGATATCAGTTGGTTTTTATAGTTCTCTGGAAAATAGTGATAAACAAGTTAAAGGTGCACCTGTAAAGAGTCAGATATTGCCCAAAATGACAATTGATACTTCAATACTGTACCAAAATCATTATAAGATATGTCCGAATGATGTGTGAAAGTTTCATTGAAAAAGAACACTGCTTTCCTGGTTAAAAAAGCGAAAATATGCATCAGCTTTTACAACGAATTACTGTATGATCTATGTCTGAAACTGTAGCTGAAGTCCTCTCTCTGAACAACAAAAAATAGTGATAAACAAGTTTTAATAATGAGATGATATCAGTTGGTTTTTATAGTTCTCTGGAATTTGTGAGCTAAGTTTTTTCCAGTTTTTCCTCGAACTTGATGAATAAATTCATTGGTCTAGGCCTTCCCTTTGTTTTGAGTAGTGCTGTTATCCGATCCGAGACGAGAAGGGATTCCCGGCGATTATGGCCTTCAAACCGGGAAACGAGTGGTCCGAGAATTGGCCCTTTGTTTGTATAATTCTCGGTTTTGGCAACAAATTTTCTCCAGTAATAATAACAAATCTGTATACTGGTACATATAAGAAAAAAATGGGATTGGCTCAAGTAAACTGCAGTAGTTATGACAGATTTACGACCTGTGGCTGTGACCAGTGGCAGAGAAGGTCACAATGTTTAAACAGGTTGAGCCTTGAAGTCAATTACCTGAATTTGTGTAGAGCTATACAAAGGGTTTAAGGGGAATGCCCCCCACCTGTTGGAAAGCTTACCCCAACCTTTGAATATACTTGTTTAACTTTTTATCTTGACTCCCACAAAGATATATTGAGAACTTGCTTTTCCTGTGTATGCTTTATTGAACATAACTCAAAAACAAACCACATAACTCTGCCCCAAACACTGGCACACCCCCAAAAATAAATTACCCCAATGCTGCCTCCCATTTTTTTTAGATAACAAACTTTTCAACAATGTGTTTCTTGTAGTCATAAAAAATTCGCCCAAACATGATCTTACACACATGGCCCTGAGTTCACATTTGGTTGTGAGTTTAGTATGATATGCATGTCCACTGAACCTGGGCTAATGTATATGTATGGTACGTCTTCTCATAACTTCCAACATAAGCAATTGTGTGTGCATGGGTACAGGCAGTTTTTTGCTCATACACAAGGGAACCGGGACGATCCGGGATCCCGTTAATAATTTTGTAATTCTACCGAGCCGGGTTCGAGACGGGATATTTTGTTTACCTAACAGCATTAGTTTTGAGCAAGCAATATTAAATGAGTCTCTATTCTAGTACTTGATTCCATAATGAGGCTCTAATCAAGCTTTGGTTATAGCAAGTCTCCACAGTAACTTTTTTTCTCTACTGGCATGTTACTTTGTCTTTGGGCAAGTACAAAAATCATACATTTTAAAAATTATACTTGCCTGACCAGAAAATGTACAATATTCTCCTAGTTGACTGATAATTAATTTGCCCGTCAAGCAACCAAACGAGACCATTACTGAAATGTGTCTTGCCCAACACCATTTTTTACTTGCTCCGGGGGTGTTGCATAAAGAGTTGCAATTAATTGCAAAGCTGCGTTCAATCGCAAGTAAGAAAACGCGCCTAAATGCACAAATCTGATTGGCTCCAGTGCGCATGTTTTCGGATTCACGATGAAACGCAACTTTGTGATTACCTGTAATCGCAACTCTTTATGCAAAATCCCCCTGGTTATAGTGTTTGTGTTACCTATTCATGAGAGCTCTTGAATGTGTATCATTGATGACAACGGCGAAGGAGTAGAGATGATTTGCCTTCAGGACATCCTCTTCCTCGATAAACTCTCCATATTCGTTGAGGGCGTCGGCGTGGTTTGGGTCCAGGGCCAGGGCGTGCTGGAACAGTTTGCGAGCCTTCTCCCTCTTCCCATTGAACTTCGCATCTAGCGCCTGATGCAGAGCGGCAAGTACTTCACCTGCAACATCTGAAAACAATGAAGTGAAAAAAGAACATTTGATACAAAATAAATAAATCCTTCGCCAGTTGTGAGTATACAAAAGCTCTCACATGATTCTATTTCTACAGTCATGCATACTGCATTACTGGAAGAGTTTTTGAGCCTTCTCCTTTTCCCCTTGAACTTCGCATCTAGCGCCTGATGCTGCATGCAGAGCAGCAAGTACTTCACTTGCAACATCTGAAAACAAAGAAATAAAGAAAGAACATTTTATTTTTATAAAAAATTAAAAATTAATCCTTTGCCAGTTGTGAGTATGGGCAAGTCCAAGATAAGGTCAACCTAGCTGTTGAAATTTCATCTTGATTTACTGATGACATGTTTCACATCATATTGAAGCCCATGAGTTGAAGTTTTGAATTCCATAAAAACAAATTAAAATTTATGTAAATTTATGCAAATTTGAAGGGCCTCATTTGCATACATGTGAAATAGAGCGTTACGTATGGGACAATTATAAAAATTCATACAAAATCAAAGGGAATGATATAATATTTTATTCATATATAGACATGACCATTCAATCATCCGTATAAATTTTACATTAACATTAAGTCATGACCTAATTAATTATGCAAATTAGGTCATGTCTTAGCATGAAAATGTCCCATACGTAACAAAATGAGGAACTTTTTTTCATTTTTTTCAAATAATTTAATACTTATTCTAGTGCAACTTTGGGAAGTTCTAATTTATGCATTTTAAAAGTAAAAGACTATAATAAGCTGGGAAATTTTAATTAGACCTTTGTTTTATAAGAAAATTAGAATTTGTAGAAAGTGTTACGTATGGGACAATGTGTTACGTATGGGACATTCACATACAAAGTCAATGTAGCTGGGAGCCTTTGTTGTAGATAGGCATATATTTTTTGGGAGTGATATTGTCATGATATATCAATGTTAATGAATATATACAAAGTAATTAGGTCCATGAACTTTTTTTAGAAGTGGAGTCATTTAAATAACACAATATTTTAGGCTCGGCGGCCATTTTTAAAGATAATTAGCTAATTTGCATATTCATGAATTAGAGCAGATATCTATTTGTATTCAGAAAATGTAGTGTAAAATGTTCCAACATTTCATTTAAGGTATTTGGGGCAAATAAAGCCATTTCTGCTTCTCATTTGCATGTATCACTTGAGCAAAGCCCTGAAATCCAAGATGGCTGCCCCTAATTTGCATATTTATGAATATTACTGTTAAACAGTAGCTTACAAACACACAAAATGTATTCATTTGATTTAATCATGTCTTATTATGTATTTAAGATTTGTTAACTTACTTTGACTCAAAAAACATTATACGAAGAATATGATTTGCATAATTAAGATATTTACCTAATTTGCATATTCCCCAAATTCCTGTAAAATTGTATAGATTCTGATCTAGGAACGCCAAATTAATGAGTGATACCTCTTTTATAGGGTTTTAATGGATGACATAACCATTTCTGATACTTATTTACACCAATAAGCCAGTTCGTAGTTACAATCTGCGCATGCGCGTATTTACTTCCGGGTATTTTGATATTCCATCGATCGTGAGAATCAAAGGAGCCACACGTGCAATTGAATGCGAATTATTTGTTTACGTTTTTAAAATCTGGATCAGGATAAAAATAAGCCCATCATTTTTGTATTCACCACATCAAAGGTTAATCGCATAATATGTAATATTTCATAGAACAAGAACCGGTTTGATAGAATGTGTTATTCATGTGTAATGATGATATTTATTGATCAATAATTTCACCGAGCCTTGCTTGGCCTGGCTAGCACGCACGTATAGGTGTACATAATAGTGTACATAGCATTGTGCGGAGATTATCGTCTTCCGCTTCCTGCACTTTCCAACGCAAAAACAGTTTTTGCCGTCTGATTTCTCTCTCCATTTATTAGCAAATGCAAAAAAAATTCGTTTATGTGATCCACAATTTATATAAATTGATAATGATTACCGACTTTCTTGTTTTGAAGACCGCGCAACATGTCGAAAGAAATATTATATCCCGTCTGTTTTCCTTGCCGTTGGCGTCCTAAAACATAGCGTTCAATTTTGAACGGTACATTGTACGAATGGGTGGTATGCTTATCGCCCGCCTTGGTATCATTATTGCGTGTGAATGATTCACCTAGATCATTCACAAGAAAGATGATTACAAGAAAGTTGATATGGAGAAAAATCAGTAAATTCTTGAATATACTTTACATCAAATGTGTTCTTTATGAGTTTATGCAGCTGCTCGTATTTTTTCCACTTTGATTTTATGCATCTAATGTTTGTTTTATGCTGTCAAACTAAAATTATCCGGTAATATGACATACTACCATACACTTTACTGTACGTTGATCGCCCGTTGATGGAATATCGGACTACGCCCTCTGTCGTCACCCAAGCTCCATAGTCTAATTACGAACTGGCTTATCACCATGGCAACTCGTTATTTTTACCAAATACCCTCAATTTGCCTTAAATATTGATTTCCCTACATTAAACGAATGGGGACAAAATGTCCCATACGTAACTGTCCCATACGTAACACGTCTTTACCAAAATTAATTAGAGCTTGCAAGAAAACCGTTCTTACCCAGGTCGAAAAAACAGTTGAAACCAGTTAAAACCAGTTGGAAAATCAACTGGCTTTAACTGGTATTAACTGGGATCACAAGGTACCAGTTAAAACCAGTTAAAGCCAGTTAAGATATATTGATAGCCTTAAAATACCAGTTAAAACCAGTAGAAATACCAGTTGAAACCACTTGAAAATTACCAGTCGAACCCAGTTTGTCTTATTGGTACCCGTGTACCGGTTTATTCCAGTAAAACCTAGTTGGGCAATTCCATAAATTCGGACGTACATTTCACACACTTCAATAAGGTACTAAAGAAGAAGTTAATGTAAATCATACGATTTTATGTGATCAATAGATTGCAAATGATGAGTAGAAAATAATAATATGACTTATTCAGATTTTACCACCTTAATGACCTTGTACCGATTAAAAAACACTGCATGGTCGGACGTACACAGAGAAAATGATTTTTCTGACAAGAGGATTTCAACTGGAAAACTCTGTGAAGTTAATCATTTTTTGGGGCCAAATCATCTATTACCATGTTGATTAGATTGTAAATGATGGGAAATATAAAACAAATTGTAATATTTTCCCTTCGAAGTATGGAATATTTACGCTTTATTTTTGTGTCGGACGTACAATGTCGGACGTACAAGACTGCCGTGTCGGACGTACATGTGTTATACCAATGCAAGTCTACTTGCTGCTGAAATATTTGCTGTAAAGAGACACTTAAAGTCATAGTTAGTAAGTAATGTTGTCTTAAATGGTAGATATAAACATTTTATCACTGTACCATTAAATTATGGCAGTATAATACAAATAAAAACACAAATAATCTTTACTAACATATATGCACTGATGGGACTACATGAACTAGATTTATAATGTATATTTGAAGTTTAGGGTTGATTTTTCATCACAAAATGTATGTTTGTTGTTCTTTCCTACTAAGAAAATTGTTAAATGTCCTAAGTGAGTCAAAACAAAATAATAATTATACAATGTGGTCCACCTGAAGTATGTTTTTATGATATATTTTATAATGACAGCATGATAGTGTGTAGTATTAGTATGTAAATAGCCATACAGAAATGTGACTATGGAATGTCCAGCCATATGATGATGATTTGTTAGAATTAGGGATATGAATCACTAAGTAATTAAGAGATATTACATTTGAATACACTCTTTAATCATACAGATAAGATACAGTGTGAATTTAAGTGTTTTAGGCTGGCAAAACTCTATTCATTTCAATGCCGTGTCGGACGTACATGGTCGGACGTACGCAAAAAGTGTACGTCCGACCACCCATTTTTTCCGTAATTAGTGATGATTGGAATTTTTTTTTTTACTCTATGTGTAGAGGGGTTGGAACTTGCTTTGCATTGACATCCTGCCCTTTATTGGGTTCTTTGTCTTTTCGTGAAATAGAAATTAAGTGTTTTTCCGTGTCGGACGTACATGACAAAAATAGTCCTGATATTAATTAGCTACAAATCGTAATTAAAAAGAGTATTTTTCTAATTTTTTTGTGGTAATGGATTCAGAAAGTTATACTGTTTACATCTATCATGGCCAATTAATTATTCAGTCTTTTTTAATTGAAATACATCAAAAGATCAAATGGTATGTTACAGCAAAGAAAAATCAGCAACTTCAGTATGCCTTGATTTGGAAGGGTCTCTCGACCTTGAACTTAGTCAAAATTTTTTTTAACGAATGGTTTTTGACAGTTCACATTATTACCTTCAAATTGATGTATTATTTGGACCAATATGATGATTTTGAAATTTTGGCCTACTGGTTGACATATTTATGGAATTGCCCAGTTGTCATTACTGGAATACCATATGCCATGCAAGTTTAATACCAGTTAAAACCAGTAAGAAGACTAGTTGAAACCACTTCAAAATTACCAGTTCAAACCAGTTAGTCTAATTGGAACTTGTGTACTAGTTTATTCCAGTAAAACCTAGTTGTCATTACTGGAATACGATATTTCATACAAGTTTAATACCAGTTAAAACCATTAAGAAGACCAGTTGAAGCCAACTATAGGTGTGGTGTTCTTACTGGTTTTAACTGGTATTAAACTTGCATGAAATATCGTATTCCAGTAATGACAACTAGGTTTTACTGGAATAAACTAGTACACAAGTTCCAATAAGACTAACTGGTTTCAACTGGTAATTTCGAAGTGGTTTCAACTGGTCTTCTTAATGGTTTTAACTGGTATTAAACTTGCATGACATATGGTATTCCAGTAATGACAACTAGGCGTACCAGTTAGTCGAATTGGAACTTGTGTACTAGTTTATTCCAGTAGTACCTAGTTGTCATTACTGGAATATCATGTAACCATGCATGGACCCTACTGCCATGGGATCGTGGATAAGCTAAATGTAGCATCCTTTATTATGTGTGATTGTGCTTCAAAAATATATCATTCATATAAAATATCCTATTAAAAAAATAGTGTCAGCAACTGGTACACTTAGTTACATCATGAAAGTAGGGTCCATGATATAACTAAGTGTATCAGTTGCCGACACCAGTTTTTTAATATGATATTTGATATGAATTATATATTTTTGAAGCACCAAGCTAATAACACATAATAAAGGATGCTACATTCAACTTGTCCATGATTACCCATGGAAAACGAATATTCCTCCAACCACTTTTGATGTAGGACTAATAATTTATCGACTACCTGATGCACAATGTGTAAATTATACTGCATGTACTGGTATACATGTATAGCATTATGCCTATGCGCATGCATTTGCAAGGGTTCTGAATAACAGCTGTGCAAACAAACAGGGTCCACTGACCACTGCACTGACTTCCTTATATGGGAGTCCTTTGTTCCCTTGTCAGTTCCCGCCCATCCGTCCGCGCTCTGTGTGTGTGTGTGTGTGCAACCATGCATACCAGCATAATATGCATGCACAGTGCACGTGCAGTGCACTCTATATACACTGCACTGCAAACGTACAGGAATATAGATACAGCTCTATGACCAAAGGGACTACCACACACAAAGTACTAGTGGCCATTGCATGTTGCACTGCTAAACCAAGAAACACTGTCTTTTATACTAGCTCTCTTCTTTATAAGACATGTAGTAATTGTACATAATCGTGCTCTAGCTATATATATTATATGGATGTTATTTAACTGTTGCTTCCTTGTCTTGTTTAGCACTGATCATTTAATTCTAGTACTACACTTCCAAGCATTAATTGTTGTGGTCTTCAATGCGCATGATATGTATGCATCACTTTCACAGTACTTCAGGCCAAGGAGATTGTTTCTTTATGGCATCTTCGCCATTATGTTCGCTGTTACAACGTGCTCGCTGATCATGGATAATGGATGGATCAACATATTATCAGCCAGCAATATAGCTCTTGCTTTCTCGCGTCTTTTTGGAATTCAAACTAATTTGACTCTTTAAAACACCCGACAGGAGTAAATCAATTTGACAGCATGCAGTCTGATTTATTAAACACTGTTTGAAATTATATCATAATATTAATAAGGCTATTGTTTGATCTTCTTGTCCATCATCCCTTTGTAAACGAATGCCCAAACTTATGTCTTTTTTGTTGACAATACCAATAACTATTTTAAAAATAGTATTATTAACAAACAGACATAAGTGTGGACATTCTTTTACAAAGGGATGATGGACACGATGATCAGACAAGCCTTATTAATATTATGATGAAATTTCAAACAGTGTTAAATAAATCAGACTGCATGCTGTCAAATTGATGTACTCCTGTCGGGTGTTTTAAAGAGCCAAATTAGTTAAATAGACTGTTATAATCTATTTTAAAGAGATGTGAATTACCTTGAATGAAATGAGTAAATTGAAACACATACATGCAACAACTAACGAACAATAGTCCTACATACTTAATTCCCATAATATTCACAATTGCGACACCGGTAAATCTACTGGGTTTTTTAATCATGTTTTACTGTGTTCCTGCAGGTTTCTTGCTGGTTTTCAACTGGTCATTACTGGGTTCTGCTGGTCTCTTCTAGTTCTTACTGGATTCTTACTGGGCGTATTCTGGTCAGTCTTACTGGTTTGAGTGGATTCTAACTGGTAACTATTACTTGTTGCTTACTGGTCAGTCGTACTGGTTCTTACTGGATTCTTACTGGTATATATAACTGGGCTCTTACTGGTCAGTCTTACTGGTCAGTCTTACTGGTTCTTACTGGATTATTACTGGTTATTACTGGATTCTTACTGGTTCTTACTGGATTCTTACTGGTTCTTACTGGATTCGTACTGGTATCTATCACTGGTTTCTTACTGGGCTCTTATGGGTCAATCTTACTGGTTTCTTATTGGTTCTTACTGGATTCTTACTGGGCTCTTACTGGTCAGTCTTACTGGTTCTTACTGGATTCTTACTGGCTTCTTACTGGTTCGTACTGGATTCTTACTGGTTCTTACTGGATTCTTACTGGGCTCTTATTGGTCAATCTTACTGGTTTCTTATTGGTTCTTACTGGATTCTTACTGGTATCTATTACTGGTTTCTTACTGGGCTCTTACTGGTCAATCTTACTGGTTTCTTACTGGTTCTTACTGGATTGTACTGGTATATATTACTGGATTCTTTACTGGTTCCAGTTGATTCCAGTGTACCAATTTCCATATTGAAACCAGTTGGCCAACTGGTATATCAACTGGTACCAGTTCCAACTGGTACCAGTTGGCAACTGGTTTCCAACTGTTTTTTCGACCTGGGTAGGAATGAAATGAAACTTTGCCTCAATCAACCTGAGCAATGTACCCTCTACCACACTGAATTACAACCTGTCCTCTAAATTACTTTCACAGAGTTTTCAACTTAAAAATTATTTATAAAAAATCTCATTTCTTCTGGTCCCATACGTAACGCCATACATTTTATTCAATACAATATTATTGCAAAGGTCAAAGGTCACCATCTTTACCAAGGTTATTCTTCTTATAGATACCAGTAATGGAGATGGTAAAAGAATAAAATCAAAGTCCCTCTACATTATTTTTTTTGGGGTGAAAGTCTCTGAAATGTCCCATACGTAACATGCGCGTTATCTTGGACTTGCCCGTATACAAAACTCTCACAGGATTCCAAAGTTATG
>JBAMJV010005767.1:0-28538 GCA_037951105.1 Echinarachnius parma
TTTAATTTAATTTCAAAATAACACTTTTGTTTTTATCTTTAAAAATTGTGGTGTGAGATAATGTGTTTATAAGTGTAGCTATAAATGAAGTAAGAGATGTACATTTTTAAATATGTCCAGGAAGTGCATTCCAAATGTCTGGACCATGATATCTTATGGACTTATGCGCTAACAAAGTTTTAGGATTGTGTAAATAAAAATCAGTACAATGACGCTGTGGGTATGAGTGAACATGTGAAATCTGAATAAATACGTCATAACAAAGAGGAAGTGAATATTGTGTGTATTTAAACATAAAAACTGCTGTTTGATATAAGTGCAAATCACATACTTTGAAATGGTTTAATCTATAAGATAACGAATCTGTATGAGCTAGATAATTATAATGAGTACAAATCCTGGGTGCTCTTTTTTTTTGCAAGAGAAAAATCATGTTAAAGGGGTAGTTCAGTTTTGGTAGAGAGGGCGAATCACAACACATTTTTGTTGTGAGGTAATGAAAAACTGAGTGTCGAATTTGAAAGAACATTCAATTTAAATGGCAGAATAAACTTTATTTGGTCAAAGTCGGTTCAGAAATGGCTGAAATATCATTAAATATATCCGATCGTAATAA
Organism: Echinarachnius parma; assembly: GCA_037951105.1. Classification (NCBI taxonomy): domain Eukaryota; kingdom Metazoa; phylum Echinodermata; class Echinoidea; order Clypeasteroida; family Echinarachniidae; genus Echinarachnius; species Echinarachnius parma. The sequence goes on from JBAMJV010005767.1 coordinate 617, forward strand.
ATTCGGGCCCCAAATTTATTCGATGATTTAACAAAAACATTTAAAAATGCTTACATAAATAGTTGTTGATGGTCTCTCTATTTAATCATTATTTCAACAAAACATCACATGCATAATTTTGTATGAATAATGGTGGAAGCCAATGCCTTTATAGAGAGCGCCTCATTTTACCAATTACACCAACTGCCCTTGAAATTGATGTTGTTATATTATTTACATGATCATTCCACGTGAGCTTTGAATCCAAAGTTATACCTAAGAATTAGGTTGATTTACTTTCAACTATAGACATATCATCAATAACAATATTTATAACCTGATCAAAGTGTGTTTGTGAAGCACAAAATTGTATAAGACACGTTTTGTCTAAATTAAGGGACAATTTATTGCATTCGAATCATGTTATTACTTTAACTAATTTATAACTGAGAGTATAAATGAAACTCTTTTCGATTTACTTCAGTGGTCATGGAGAATGAGGATCTTTTGTCAATCATGTCATATTACCATTTTCGTTCATAACGCATGAACACAATGGACAACACGTCTCCTTACATTACAAAACCTGGAGAGAAGGGACATCTGACATGATTGACAAAAGATCCTCATTCTCCATGACCACTGAAGCAAATCGAATAGGGTTTTCTGCAAGATGTAGGTAATAAGATATAGTTTCATACCCTGACATATCATTCTGATTGATCTACTATCTTTAAAGTTATCGTTGCAGAAAGTCCCGTTGTAATTCATTTTGAGACATGTTGTATATTATATTCTACAACCTCGGGTGTTTATATATTACCCTTCAAAACGCAATATCATAACACATAAAACGAATATACCTATACAATACTATTGAAACAAATGGCAATTTTCGATGTTAAATTGCTAAAATTGTCAAGCTCGCTCCGCTCGCAGTCGCATATATAATATTTCATAACATCGGGTGTTTATATATTACCCTTAATAACGCCATATCATAAGACATAGACGAATATACCCATACAATAATATTGAAACAAATTGCAATTTTCCGATGTAAAATTGCTAAAATTTTCAAGCTCCCTCCGCTCGCATTCGTAATAATATTCTACAACCTCGGGTGTTTATATATTACCCTTCAAAACGCAATATCATAACACATAATACGAATATACCCATACAATAATATTGAAACAAATGGCAATTTACGATGTTAATGTGCTAAAATTTTCAAGCTCGCTCCGCTCGCATTCGTATATATATATAATATTCTACAACCTCGGGTGTTTATATATTACCCTTCAAAACGCAATATCATAACACATAACACGAATATACCCATACAATAATATTGAAATAAATGGCAATTTTCTAATGTTAAATTGCTAAAATTTTCAAACTCGCTCCGCTCGCTCGCATTATTCATATTTATGCAAATTACCTTAAGATAATTAAAGACTATTCACTGGTTTTCTATCATTAAGAATTTCACCTCCGATATGCACCAGATAGCTCCATTCTAGTGTAAAAATTGCCAAAGCTCCCTCCCCCGCTCGTTCGCTTCGCTCCGGCGCTCGGGAGCTTCGCGCCCTCAAAGTATACACCTTCGCCCCCCTTAGAAAATACCCTGGCGCCACCCCTGCATCTCCGATTCTGCATGACTTTGTGGAGCCCTAACTACCTAACCTGCAGATGTTTGACCTGGAAGTTCATGCGCAGATTGTAATTACGAACTGGCTTACTGGTTACTAAAAATATTAGCCACCCAAATAAAAATAAAAAAACTTCCGCCGCCCATGGTTATTCCAGGCTTAGTTGGTGTTACTTGTATGTCTACAGTATTGTTTTGTTTTATAGAAATTTAAATCGGGGAAAACATTTTTTGTTTCTTATATCCTTTATTCTCTCTACTTTTATTTCGGATGAATGGTAAAGAAAAGGCAAAGATGGATACAAAAAATACCCAGCAAAGTATGTACCAAATCCCACATTTTATCATAAAAATTGCAAAAGCTCCACACCGTGGGAGGGGGACACCCCCCCTCCCACACCCCCCCCCCCCCCCCCTCGGTCGCTTCGCTCCCTCGCGTCGTGGGGTCATCCATAAATAAATGTTTTCCCCCCCCCCCCCCCCGCTGACAGAATATTTTCTGGAGAAATACCCACCCCCCCCCCCCCTTGAAAAAATCCTGGGTACGCCACTTAGTAGTAGTAGTAGTAGTAGTAGTAGTAGTAGTAGTAGTAGTAGTAGTAGTAGTAGTAGTAGTAGTAGTAGCAGTAGTAGTAGTAATAGTAGTAGTAGTAGTAGTAACTGGTAGTAGTAGTAGTAGTAGTAGTAGTAGTAGTAGTAGTAGTAGTAGTAGTAGTAGTAGTAGTAGTAGTAGTAGTAGTAGTAGTAGTAGTAGTAGTAGCAGTAGTAGTAGTAGTAATAGTAGTAGTAGTAGTAGTAGTAGTAGTAACTGGTAGTAGTAGTAGTAGTAGTAGTAGTAGTAGTAGTAGTAGTAGTAGTAGTAGTAGTAGTAGTAGTAGTAGTAGTAGTAGTAGTAGTAGTAGTAGGGGGCGTAGACAACCGGGGATGAGGGGGATGCATCCCCCCCCCCCCACTCACAAGGTGGGGGATGACATGTGCAATCATCCCCCCCCCCCCCCCAGGTTTTAGCGATTGATATATTTTGTTGTTTGTGTATCTGTATATGAGTGCGAAATAAAACATTAGTTGTATGAGCTAAGACTTGTTAATTCTAACGTTAAAAAGGTAATTTATACATCCACTTTCAATTTTCGCTGTGCGCTTCTCGCGCGAACAAAATTACCTCAGTTTGTTGTGTAACTTGCGTATATATGATCTGGGGTGAGTATTTTGTTCTTTATACCGGGCCACGTAGTTCCAGTTTAGGCTGGCATTGCTCTGGCTGATTGTGTGACGTGCACCAAATTGCACAATTTCAATATATATAAATGCAAAATCTTCTCCATGGGAGGGGATACCCCCTCCCAAACCCTTCCTATTTGGCTCTGCCCCAGCCCTCGGCAGCTTCGCCCCTCGAGACTCATTTTTGGCAATAGGCTAAGTTGTTGGATCATACATAATGTGACATATATGGTGATGTTGGAACTGTGAATGACGCTAAATATAAATGCAATATTTGTGTTTGTGTTGGGGTGCATATTCATTAGTGTGTCAATTATTTGTTTTCCTTCGTGAAAATATATTTAAAATTTCTGGTCTATCAAATCATAACACGCTTTCCCAGACTAGTCAATGTTAAGCCCGAATTTCCTATTTAGGTAAGCACCAGATTGCACAATTTCAAGTCCCCAAAATGCAAAAGCTCCCTAACCGTGGGAGGGGGACACCCCCTCCCACACCCTACCCCCGCTCAGTCTCTTCGCTCCTTGCAATGTCTCACTCTCACATCTTGCTCAAGGTGACAGCACTGTGAGTGTGGTTGCATGGGCATAAGCCCCTACACAAATATTCAATTTATATTTAGCGTCATTCACAGTTCCAACATCACCATATATGCCACATTATGTATGATCCAACAACTTAGCCTATTGCATAAGCCCCTACACACACACAGAATAGTGAGCCCCATAGGTTTTGCCCCCCCCCCCCCCCCCCCCCCAACAAAAAATCCAAAACTGATTCCGGCCCCGCCTGGTCACGACCATCTTAAAGGAGGGGGAAATCCCGGCTTTGATCAGGTTTATAGCTTTGAATATGTGCCTTTATTGATATACCGCATTCTTTTTAACAAACAATCCCTTAAGTTGGGCAAAAAAGGAAAATTTCATGCACATTTTTGGCTCTTTTTTACGCGTCGGTGTTCCATACTCCTAAAAAAGTAATTTTAGCGGAGCGATGAGCTCATGAGTCATGACGTCACCTACAGGCAATAACACGGAAGAGCGAGAATTGTTTACAACGTGGTTCAATGCAAACACTTTGACTTGCTAGTAATACAAACTCGTATTTGCTTGAAAATTGAGGATTAACTGAAATTGCCTCAGGAATGAATTTTAGCAGGATGCAGCAACACATCTAAGGAAAGTATTAGCCTGCACCGTTTTACATAAGGATCCACGTATGAGGCGGATTTAGAACCTCAAAGGTTAAATTAACGAGGGCCGACTGGGAAGGACCTAGCGAGTGTGTGCAGGTCTGCCGGAGTTTCGGGGGGGCCGCGCGGCAAGACAGGTTATGCTCTCGCGTGCTAGCTGCCGCGCCAAAGTACCTATTACAAGTTCTGAAAAGTAACGAAAATGCAAGATAATTACGATCGCACCTATTCTAGACTATTTCTTAATTTACTTACATGTTTGCATGGCTTTTCAAGCAAATACAAGAACGATTACCTTAGAGTTTAGACCGACAAATCTATCACTTTCGTAGCCTCTTTGACAATGTTTATTGTTTTTTTCTCTGTCGGCATTCTAATGCCGACAGAGAAAAAAAAAAAAAAAAAAAAAATTCAAAGAGGCCATGAAATTGATAGATTTGTCGATCTACGACATCGATAAAATACACGCTTACCTGCAAAACGCTCGGACCAGGTGAACTGAACTTAGCGCTCTTTTGTAGTTTTGTTGTTAATTTGCAAACGGCGTAGACTACGTGTATGATATCGATGCCCAGAAATTGATTGACTATGTTCAAACCTCCCGCACGCTCGCCAACGACTTTTGTTTTGGATTTGTTTACTTCGGGAAAAGTAATATTTTGCTCAAAACTGAGGTAATTCTGAATGTTCTGTAAATATATTTCCGTAAATATTGTTAAATAGATCCATCAAAGCAAATGATGCTTGTCATTTTATTGCCGCATAAAAAGATGAATTTGAGGGCGAAACACCGCATTTTTGTACACCATGTTTTGAGACGTGATCGGATGAAGCCGCCACTTATGATACATGATATGGTTAGGCTAGGCCTGCGCTAGCCGCAGCGCTCTTGCGTGCTAATGGCCGGAAGACCTGTCTGCGAGGGGGCTGGGTATACGATTGCTATAATCATATCGGACACTTCCTCGAAGCGATTTTAGAGTGAGTATGCGCCTTTATTTGGCAATTATATTTGTTGTATTTGTGAAGACAAATAATGAAATAAGAATTATAATAATGGTGTCTGCAATTATGGGGAAATTGTCATGAATTTGCTCAGCCACGCTCAACAAATCTGTTCGGTTGCACCTCTATCACTTCCATTCCATTTTGGCTGCCGACGCACAATTTGGAATTTTATCTTCAGGAACTGTCAATTCAAAACTCGATTCTGACTCTGATCCAGATCTTTCGTCTAATTCACGCTCACTGTTAGAATCAGATGAATCTGCGTGTGGATCCTCCATAATTATAAACTCAAACAAATGTATGTAGATATTGAACAAAATATAAATAATATCTCTCTGTCAATGTGATTAGATGCGCTCAGCGTGTACGTCTATGACAATTCGAGTATCGGGGATCCTGCGATTGCCTGCAGGTGACGTCACAACGATGACGTCATTTTTCTTCGCCCGGACTAAATTTTTTTGGAGGGCACTTTCAAAGTAAATGTTCAGGTCCTCGTATCATTTATAAATAATTTTCCAAGTGCAATAAACAGTTGTTTTATTCGAAATCTACATGAAAGTGGCTTTCTGAAGGCTAAAATGCCATTTTCAGCTGATTTTCTTGTCACCATACCTTTAACATCTAACCACCCCACAAGCCCCCCCCCCCCCCCCCCCCCCCCTCCCACTGAGAGGACTTTCAAGCAATAAGGGAGTTCGTACTTACAAACTGCGCATGCGCCAATTTCTGAGACGAAAATTGATTTACCAAGATCTTACCCGGAAGTCATCGCTGTCATCGATTTTGTGTGTTGTTCTATGGACCTTTCGTGCAAGCATTGTCACATTAGAAACGTGTTTTCACGGGAAATTTGGCTCGAAGTCATAAATGTTTTTCAGAATTCTTCATAATGGACATCTCATATAGGTAAGACTGATTTTGTTTAATTTATTTGTTCTATTTATTTACGGATTTGAACAAAATACCAACGTTCATATGGGTCATTCTTCGATAAGTGTATATTTTCGACCATCGTGAGATCGTGAAAATCAAAACTGTTTCTCCACTTTCTTTCTGTGTGTTTAATATATGTTAACATCTGTAGATTAGGGAAATATGGTTTGGCGCGATCTTTAATGTGGCTATGTAATATTTTTTTTAATTTTATTAACATGTACACTGTTAATGCGTCATCTCCGTCACAACATTTTTGCACAACTAGATCGTCGCATTTTAACTGAAGAACATAATTCACTTCTTATTCAATCTTTGTTTGGAAAGAAAGGGTGACTGTGAAAAGAAGAAAAAAAACGTTGGTCAACCATAATCACATTTTTTTTCTCTAGAGCCACCATTTATACTTGCCATGCTGAATAAATAGTGAATTTTGCCAAATAGTTTTGCTTTCAATCAGTGTTATGAAATTTTCTCAGGAAATTAGGATGAAGAGAGGTACATGATTACGAGTAAATAGATCGCTAAAAATACCAATACAAATATTTTTTACCAGAGTATAATCTTTGTTGAAATTTATGCATTTGAACTCAGCGTGACGGAGATGACTGAAGCGTGACGGAAATGACTGAAGCGTGTATTTAACATGTTTAAGAATACATTATAATCACATGTTATATAATAATCTAAAATTCATCCAAACTAAGCTTTGTCATATAATATTTGTCAATTTTGAACAACATTGTGTGTCAATTAACTGAGTTGACAATCCAACTAAAACTCACCATCTCAGTCACAAAAGAGCCGTGACGGAGATGACGCGTGACGGAGATGACTATCAGACACATTTAAAGCGCCGATAGCTAATGGCAATGTATTTAATACAAATGAGCGATAGTGATGTATGGTTGTTCCGTGGGCACATTCATACAAATGATTAGAAATTCAATCTAACATCTTTATCTAGCTAATATCAATCGTTCGGAGATGACGATCATCATCTCCGTCACGAAAAAAACGTGACGGAGATGATGCGTGACGGAGATGACATTTAGACACATTTAAATCGCTGATAGCTTATAGCAATGTATGCAATACAAATAAGCGATAGTGTTGTATAGTTGTTCCGCGGGCACATTCATACAAATGATTAGAAATTCAATCTAATATCTTTATCTAGCTAATATCAAGCGTTCGGAGATGACGCTTAATAAAGGTACGGACCTGGTTTTTGCCAAAGATCTCAAAAAAATAATGTTACTTACCTATAGACCGGGGGAAAAACGTGTCTCTTCTTTCTACTACCTAGTCACCCGACATGTTGCCACCACGATCACTCAAATTTAGCATATTTTTGTACCGTAGATGACGGACTCAAAATGCGTGACGGAGATGACGCAAAATATCGGGACACACAAAACAGATTCCTTTTTTTTATTTATTTTTTTTATCGTTGCATGTGTGGGTATTTAATCTTGGTATTCGTAGTCAACTCATAAAATTGAATTTATTAAGGTATATTAGGACAAAAAATATGCATCTTTTTTGAAATGCTATATTATGATATTTTTACATGATGCCATCGTGACATGCGATTTTGAGGGGGGTGGAACATTAAAAAAAATAATATAAAAAAAAGTATAAGAGTTATCACTTTACTTTTTTTTGTATTAGTTGATTTTTGACTTACTTGTAAGTCAACACAAAGAGATAACAACAAAAAAGCTTTAATTTTTTTTCTATGCGACACCAAAGTAGCGGGACGCAAAACTATACACTTATCGAAGAATGACCCATATCGTACCCAGTCCCAGGTCCCCTCGCGAGCTGGCTGGCTGAGGCCTCAGCAGCGCAGACGTAACGGGGGCCAACTCCGGTGACTGATGCACGGACCAAACAAGGGCAACAAGCTCATCTTTCCGGCCAGAAACTTTCAACTTTCGTTTTCTCAGAAAGTCTCTCAGTCGAGGGACGGTCCACAGACGAATGTCGTCTATCGATGTAGCCTGGTCATCATCCATGTCGATGTCAAAATGCCGAAATTTAAGAGAAAACTTATCGTGATCACAAACGTAAACAAAACTAACGAAACACAAGGAGAATGCACGCACGCGCGGTCAATTCTGCATAGAGCTCTGTACTTTAAATGCGTGCGTCACAGGCTGTGCCGTAAACGAACGCGTAAAGTCTCAATTTTGGGTACAATCTTCCAAAAACCCGGTTACGTCCGTTGCTCCATGGGCTAACTACGAACTCCCTTATTGTCTTGGTCTCGAAATATTTTGACAGGTGGTCTCGGCCGCGAACAAATTGGTCTTGGTCCGGTGAACGGCAAATCATCTCCCCCCCCCCCCCCCACCCCCCAGGTGTAAGAACCTGTCTACGCCACTGAGTAGTATTAGTGGTAGTAGTAGTAGTATAGTAGTACACTGTAAAAAAATAACTGTAAAATTACAGGGTTTTTTGCTCTTAAAATTACAACTTTTCACCGTTTTATCAAACTTACAGAACTTTTCCTGTAAAATAACAGAAATCTTGTTAGTTTATGGGAAATCATCATTTATTTACAACTACCTACATTCATAACTGTTAATAAACGGGTTTCCTGTACTACCTACGACTGTTCCTGTTTTTTTACAAACTGTTCACATGGCTCTGATTTTTTTACGAACATTTTCCTGTTAAAAAACGACATTTGCTTGTATAATCAAACAAAAAATGTATGCTAACAACATAGGCTGTTTTTTTTATTACCCCGGTCTGTGAAAAAACAGGGAACCTGTTAAAAACCTACAGTAAATACAAATATACCGTTAAACCACACAATTTCCAGTAATTTAGAGATTCCATGTATGATTACAAGTCAGCCTATACATTTTCAAGACAGGCTTGTGAAAAAAGGCAATTCGCCTGTAAAAAGCCAATACTTTCTAATAACAAATACAATAATTGTAAAATTACAGGGTTTTTTTGCCCTTAAAATTACAATTTTGCACCGTTTGATCAATTTTACAGAATTGATCCTGAAATGTTGTTAGTTTATGGAAATTATCTTTTACTCGTTGCAGGTAGTACGAAACCGTTTATTAACAGTTATGAATTTCATAAACTGTTAACAAACGGTTTTTCGTACTACCTGCAACTTTCCCTGTTTTTTGTACACAATTTGTTCGCAAGGTTCTGTTTTTATTTACTGGCGACAATTTTCCTGTCAAAAAGCGATAATTTATCTTATAAAAACAGAACAAATACTGTAGACCTACGCTAACAACACAGGCAGTTCCTTTTACTACCCAGGTCTGTGAACAAACAAAACAGGTAAACCTGTTAAAAAACCTACATTATTTTAGGCATAAATACAACATTTCCAGTAATTTGTAACAGGGTCATGAATATTCATGAGCTAGATTGTGCGTTTGCAAAATTAACAGAAAAATCTGTTCATAATCCCTTTATTGTAAAATGATTATCGAAATTAGTTTTTGATTTAGATTAGTGTAATTAATTATCAGTGGAATCTTGTTAACCCCTTATGGGTGACAATTCATGAATGCAATAATGTTTTAACGTCTGTGTTAAAGTACTAACCATTAAAACACATACATCGTGGTGTACCATGTTTATAAGCTAATCGTGAACAAAGGAAGATGGATAGGAACGATAGGTACGATAGGTATAGGCTTAGAACACAATGTCGCAGGTTATTAGGTAGGTTATTAGGACTAGGAGGATTGGACTACACTGTAACAAATAACTCCCGGGAATTTTCCGCCAAAAACGCCATTCTTTTTTTACAGTGTATGCCGTGAAAAATACAGAAAGAGTATGTTGAAAAACAGAATACAGAAACAGGAACATCATATTTTAACAGGAAAGTCGCTGTTACAAAACAGAGAAAACTTGAATTTTACAAGATTATATGACATGAAAAATACAGAAAGCTACTGTGAAATTACAGTATGATCATTAACGGGAACCTGTAATTTTACGCGAGGCTATAAAATAACAAGAACTCTCGTAAAATAACGGGGGTTCCTGGCGTTACGACTGCCAGGACATTCCCGTAAAAACGGCATTTATTTTGTACAGTGTAGTAGTAGTAGTAGTGGTAGTGGTAGTGGTAGTGGTAGTGGTAGTGGTAGTGGTAGTGGTAGTGGTAGTGGTAGTGGTAGTGGTAGTAGTAGTAGTAGTAGTAGTAGTAGTAGTAGTAGTAGTAGTAGTAGTAGTAGTAGTAGTAGTAGTAGTAGTAGTAGTAGTAGTAGTAGTAGTAGTAGTAGTAGTAGTAGTAGTAGTAGTAGTAGTAGTAGTAGTAGTAGTAGTAGTAGTAGTAGTAGTAGTAGTAGTAGTAGTAGTAGTAACTGGTAGTAGTAACTGGTAGTAGTAGTAGTAGTAGTAGTAGTAGTAGTAGTAGTAGTAGTAGTAGTAGTAGTAGTAGTAGTAGGTTACAAGCATTTTTAAACCTTCGCGCAGGTACTTAAGAATTTAAGAAAGTAGTCATCAATAGGTCTCCTTACCCGCAAGAAGTTTCTTGATGACGATCCCGTCTTCTACATTTACGTTCTGTATCTGATAAGATGCATCCGTCTTATTCAGGACTGCTGCACTTCCGTCCTGCTTGTGAACCAAGATCGAACCATCCTCGAGGGGAATAATGTCGACCAATCGACCACTGATGGCGATGTCGACGTCCTCTTCGTACTTATACGTGTCTGCTCTCATCACCCGAATCGCGAAATCCTGTCGGAGAATGATCCTAGCGACGACATCGTCTCCGACATCGTCTCCGACATCGGATGCGACGAGGTACGTCTTCTGTTGGAGTGACACGGTTCGCATCAATTGGCCTGACCTGCTGTATATGCACAGGTCGTTATCGTCGGTAAGGCAGGCGAGTTCACCTTTCGGAAGCGGCGCTGCGCTGATGATTTTGGTTTGGGATGGTTTTATGATCACGTTTTCCTCGCCAAACCCCTCGATGGTATTTCCCTCTGAAATTGTTGCCAGTCTATAGCAATACTCGCGATTTTTCTCGGCGTAGTCCTGCAGGAAGAAGCGCCCATCTGACGAGGCGCACATGAGTGACAACACCCCGCCTTGCTCGACTTCCACATCGAATGTTTCTATCGATATTCGATCCATAGTTCCAGGTTTCAGAAGAAGATATTGATATGCATGCAAATGTTATACGTAACGCGTTTACTTATGTAATTCCCAATTACCATGGCGTCAAGTCAAATGTGTTCAGTCAAGTTCTCGTAGGCTGCTGGATACAATTCGATTAAATTATATAGACGTACAGTTAAGGAAGAGATTGAGATTCGTTGGAACAGTTTCTGTTAAAAACAACGTCGACGTCTGCATACATGAAGGCAGATGACACTGAACTTACATCAAGTAATAGTCCATGCAGTGTGTATCAAATATTATATTCGGTATTTCCAGTTACATCAAATAAAATTGATAATAAGAAACGTCTGTGACACATTATATTCTGACTTAAAAAGATGCATGTACTACTGACGAAAATTATTTAAAATAATGTATTTTGTGAACCGTGCGGAAAAGTTGCGCATAACCCTGCATCTGGAATACAGTATATCCCATACCCTACGCAAATCAGATGCAGAGGTAAGGCATGCTGGGAATAATTTCGCGTATTAGGGGATAGCGCACATACTAGAAACGTATTGGTAATAGTGGTGAAGCTAAGGGGGTGTGCGAGGGTAGCTTTTCCCCGCCCCTCCTGTGAGAATAATTTCCCTCTGAAACCGAGTGATTGTGATTGTCAGAACTGAATTAGTCAATACAAGTTTATTGTAAAGCAACTCTTCTTTCAGTCATAAACGTGGTAAATCAAGGTAACACCCCGAAGAGTAGAATAAAAACTCGTATATAAAAGAAGCGCGTGACTACATAACATATTTATTATCAAGTATACTTTTCAATGGGGACATTTGGGGATATATACCCCCCACTTTTTGTTACGGGTCCGGTGGATGGCCTGTACAATCATCTCCCCACTTTGTACAAAGTAAAATATTCATAATATGCATGATAACGATAGTAATGATACATATAATAAAATCAATATTACTTCTTAAGTGATATTTTGTAAAGCCACCAATTTCAATATTTTTGTTCCACACGGGAAAGGGGGTAAACCCTCTCTTTCAAATTATATCAAATATCCTTCCAAGGTATGCATCAGATTGAAATATTTCGAAAGCAGTATCAAAGTCCTGATTGACATCGATTATGATAACCCGGATTGCTCAGAATCAGTATATATTTTAATTGTAGTGTCTAGTCGATTGATGTTCATTTATTCATTAGGTCGCAGTGGTATATGGACAAGCCAGACGGGGTGTTAAAGGGTACCACCACCCCAAGAAATATTCTTATAAATGAAAGGTACCATTTGTATTAGTCCATTCCACCAACAAGTTCAGACAAAATATGTTTCCAGAAAGAAGTATATAATTAGATAAAGCATAATCAAATAAAGTGTGTGTCTACGGGCTCTGCATACGAAGACTATCCTTTGTCTAAGACGAATGCATCGTCCGTGATTCTATTGTCTCCCAACTTACGCGTCAATAGAATTTGCGTACATCCAGCCGTTTGGCGCTTGCGGAACCATGAGGCCATGTTGGTTCTGTACGTGGTGGTAATTAAAGGGCAATGAAAGTATGAAACCCAAGCAAATTGTTGCTTTCATAAACTTGAATAGATTAGGAGGAATAATATCCGAAAGTTAGAGCATAATCGGGCCATAGACAAGAAAACTATGGCTCTTTAAAGATGCCCATTTATTCCTATGGGGAACTCAAATTGGCAACGCACTCTGATGAGTTTGTGGACTACTCCCCATATGTTTTTTACACAAATTTTCCCATTTTTACAGTTTTCTTCAAAGTCACACTTTTTCATTCCCAAAACTCACGATAGCCTATGTTGTGTATTAATGTATAAACATATGTTGAACTCAAACGAAGGGTATATATATTTTTTGAGAAAATTGAACAAAATTAAAATTTTGTGTACAAAACGTATGGATGTATTGGAAGTAGTCTACAACTTTGCCAGAGTGCGTTGCCAATTTGAGTCACTCATAGAAATAATTTGATTTTTACAAAGAGCCATATCTTTTCTTTTTTTTCTTGACCGATTGAGCTAAAATTTTCAGGGACTATCCTTCCTATTTAGTGTCTTATAATAAATTATTCCGTATTTCATTGTCCTTTAATTGTATTGTTTATGAAATACACAACCCTTTGCAAAGTGTTGGCATCTTTTTAATGTCACACAATGGTACCGAAACATATAATTATGGCTTGTTCTTTGCCTGATGGTCCCCGTTAAGAGGGTTGGGTAAGTGGGGGAGCGTAGGGGATGGGGGCACCGTTACCACTAAATAAACATGGATTTATATTTGTCTGTATTCATTCTTTACAGACGTGCATGTAAAGCAATGAGAAACAATGCAAACTAAAGGCCTATGGGTAATTTTTCCCATCATCGCCTCATTATACTAAAATTCAAATTCGATTTGAACGTTAAAAGTTAAAGTCGAATGTGCATGCAAATACTGTGTCTGTAATATGGTCCATTTGTGCCGTATAAACTGTATACGTCACACATGGACCATACATTATTACATTACAGACTTATAGTTTGCATGCACGTTCGTGTTCTTAGTCACGTAGTCATAATAGTGATCTCAGTACAAACACAAAATGAAACTATAATAGCAATGAAAGAAGACTGCACGGATTTATTAACTTATAACAACATGACATGTGGTATATGATATAAATAATGTTCAATATTTGCAAAGGCGCGATAAGCATTCATAATCATTATGTTGATATCTTATTTGTATTATAAGGTCGTAGGTCTAGGGGCGTCATAGCGTCACTGCAGTTATCTCACCTGCTATGCATGTTTCAGGGAAAACAATATTTGCATGCATGCAATTATATGATTTGTTTACTATGTGCTGATAGAGTACCTTTAACATAATGACCATTCACCTACTTTCATCTGAGATTGTTAAGATACTTAAAATGTTATGTCTTATATCTACCTTTTCTAGTAGATGTAAAATATTGATGCTTTACAGGAAACAACATACCTTAATGAGGTCGAACAGTAATATGCAAGACTTCGTTTGTCCATTTATCAATCACCAAATCCCACTTGAATGACTACTTGATTACGTAACATGTTCACGAAAGCCATTTATCTTGATTTGTGTGGTTGTATAGGACTGGTTCTTTGTGTTGGGGAGGGGGAGGGGGGGGGGGGGTGTGAGAAAGCACTGCTCATATCAGGTGCCAAGGAGGCTATGAATTAATCATGTGTATACATCAACTATTTGTAAACTATTTGATCCACATTATGTTTTGTATATTTGTACACATTTTAGCAATTTTAGTTGAAAGCAATTTGCATTTGGATTCAGGGAACTAAGAGGTTTGGTTCTCATCTGTTTCAATCGATACTGGTTCATTAGGTACAGGTCATTAGTAAATTACCGTGTAAACGTATTAAAGTTTACTAGCTTTCACATTACATTATGGGACAACATTTTATATAGATATTGATATTAATTTGATCATGTTGATTGTTTTTTCTCCAATACCCAACCATCAGGGATGAAATGAGAAATAAAGAATTGTAATTTTGTTTTGCTTCATTTCGTGTCATTCATCCCGCCGAGAGCTGCTTTTGGGGATGCATGCATTAGGTAAGGGAATGTGCCCCCCCCCCCCCCCCCCCCCCCCTCTAGGTACATGTCTGACTATGAACTTTTAGTCTGCAGCTCATAGCGTAAAATAATTATTCTCCCACGCTACGTGTATATATACAGGACCTAAACAAGAGCCAGCAAAATGGGTCTTGGCTTTCGAACCTATCTTATATTGAGCCTGGCAGCTGGGCTAGTCGTCCAGGTCCAGAGTTGGGCTGATTGGAGTTGCCCGCATTACTGGACGCACAATCAAGGCCATTGCTACCGCCATTTCGGAGGTCGCGCCACCTGGTCCGAAGCCAGCCGCCACTGCCGTGAGCAAGGCGCCGAGCTCCCGGCCGTGCACAGCGCTGAGGAGAACGCCTTCATCAACGAGCTGTTTAGAAGTGGGACCGACATGTCCTGCGTAGGCGTACATGTAGCAAACCTTGTTTCATTTATCCAACGATTATTTTATGTTATTTATTTATTAATTAGTTGTTGTATTGATTGATTGATTGATTTTTATTTGTTTATTTTCTTTTTTTAATTTTTTTTCTTTTTTTTTTATTTTTTTTTTTTTTTTTTGGGGGGGGGAGAATTTCCAACCAATTTGTTTAAACTAAGGCCATTCGTTTTTCAATATTGTTGAATTCAAATTACTATGCGTTTGCAAGGAAACGTATCCCAAAATCCATGATTAGTTTTGTTTTTTCCATCTCTGTCCTTTCTAGTTCTAATGCACTGTACATGATACATGATTGAATCGCAAACATATTGTATGCCTTTTGAACAAATAACAAACCGTGTTTGAATTTCAAAAATCGCGATTTTTTCGTTGTAATCAAGATTGCTTTCTCAACACTGATAGTGACACGAATGGGAATTTGCCCGAAAACCCTTTATTATAAAACAGCGAGTAAGGACAAACGTCAATATCGTTGTTTTCAACTCATTAGCTATAATTGATACATCGTGTCTCTGCTTTTATACATCAATAGGGCTACTGGTTGAGTCTGAATGACATCTTGACTGAAGGGCACTACGTCTATTCTGACGGTTCCAATGTCGACTTCACCAATTGGTGGCCCGGAGAACCCACCGATCAAGATTGATTGATTGATCGATTGATTGATTGATTGATTGATTGATTGATTGATAGATTGATTGATTGATTGATTGATTGATTGATTGATTGGTTGATTGATTGATCGCTTGATTGATTGATTGATTGATTGATTGATTGATTGATTGATTGATTTGAGTTCGGGCTTTTCTAAACTAATTGTGAAATCAAAACAAAATCAAAAGTTTCTCTTTGTGATTGATAATTAAATCCCCAAAATAAGTTTACATGCACGTGTTTGTATTCTTTCAATATCCTCGTTGTGTTTAAATGTGAGATTTGAATGAATAAGTGGGGAACAATACTTGGATATTGGCCGTAGTATCCAGTATATATCCATTATAAACAAAACAAGGTAACAAAGATAAAACGTTTTAATGTACGTAACATAAATTACTTTTTATAAAAAATTGTCATTGAATAAAAACTCCAAGATATGTAATTTAATTTTCTTCATTTAAAGGTGTTCCATTTACATAAAATATTTGGCGAGTTTGATTTCTCATAAAAAAGAAATATACATTTAGTTGGGTTAAAGGGATCTAGTAACTTTGTTGACATGTTCAAAATGTGATGAGTGGTTGATGCAATGTATATTGTTGTTATCTCATATGTCCACAGGGTATTGTGTGAAAATTTCAAGTCAAATGGACATTACATGGCTAAGTAATGAGCGAAAATGCAAAGTGATAGTCACTAACTCATTGCACTCACTTTGTACACAGTAAGAAAAACTCCGGTGGAGTTTTTCTTATCTGAATACTTCGATCGTACATATCTTTGTAACGAAAGGGAAATTTGAAAAACCGAAACCTGTCCCATGATTTTATTTGTAATACGAATACAACAAGGTATGAGGGAACCGCTAGAATTAAAATTTTATTTTGAGGATTTGGACAATGTTACTAAGTCCCTTTAAGTTTCATGTTATTGAGCAATGACCCTGTTTCTAATGAAAATAATTCAGATTGTAATGGTGATACTTGTGTACAATCTCGGCTTTCTACTATAGTTAAATCATCTACGTCCTTATAACAGGTTGGTAAACAATGATGACATGCATCATTAAACATAATTAAAATAATATGGGTCCCAACTTGGTACACTGTTGAACTCCTGCATTATTGGTTTTCACATTTGAAATCTGACCTTTATACCTAACTACTTGTTAGCGGCATTCTAAAAAAATACTATTAATTAAATAACTCATGGTTGTGCACCTAATTTAACAAGCTTACAAATTAAAATATTATGATCAATCCAGTCAAATGCTTTTGAAAAATCGGTTAAAACTTTATGGTTGAAATTGATGAAATACATGTTATGGCAAATTGAAAGGCCCCCGACGATGTCCATAATGGTTCGTCTAAATCATGTGATTAATATCATCCCACAACCATTTGGCTATAAAGGTTTCAACTATTTCGCAAAATAAGAAGTTCACGATATGGGTCGTATTTCAAGTAAAGTTGGATGTACATTGTTCTGAAACTGGTACAATCTCAGGATACTTCCATATTTAGGGAAACACACCTGGTTAAAATGTAAAATTAAGTATTTAACATAATGGATAACATAACTCATAAGCAAATTCACGTAATATTCTAACAGATAAGTCACCTAAAATAGTTGATTTCTGTAAATTGAGTTTACGTAACAAATCATATACACGTCCATTGGTTCCATTACTGGGTATTTATGGTGGTAACTTTGTTTTATAAAGTTTTTGGAAATATGCAGCTGCTCCAGCAAAACCTTATCCTACTCAAGATATCAATTTTCATGAAACTGATAAACCTGGATATATCATACTTGGATATATCATAAGTGCACGCACACAACCGTCGATCATCCATAATTTATTATCAATATACTTTTGTGCAGATAACAACTTGTAACTCAAGTCGTGATCCAACGGCGAATGTCAAACCAATCGAATGCAACGCAAACTGCTCGAGTTGTGACGAACTGCTGCCGATGACCAACCAAATCCTGAGGCAACTCGATGAGATGAGGAATAGCACACCTAGCTGCATGCCTAGCGCTGATCCTTGTACCAACCCGCCCTCGCCGACCCAACGGCCAAGGGACTGCAAAGAGGTCCAGACAGCGGGTTTCAATGCTAGTGGTCGCTATGCGGTTTACCCAGATGATGACGAGGATCCGTTCTTCGTGTTCTGCGACATGGAGACCGACGGAGGTGGATGGACGGTATGTTTGCTATACTGTATTATGTATACATTGATATGTAGCAGGGACGTCTACAATGTCAACAAGATGGCTTTTAATTGTCTTAAAGGGATCTAGTAACTTTGTTGGCATGTTTAGAAAGTGACGAATGTTTGGTATAATGTATAGTTTTGTGATTTGATATGTCCTCTGAGTAAAGTGTAAAAATGTCACGTTAAATGGATGTTATATGGCCGAGTAATGAGCGAAAATGCAAAGTGATATTTGCAACTCGTTGCACTGACTTTCTACACAGTTATGACTATCCAGGGGGTAGTTAACAATTTGAACACTGCAATCATAAATATTTTTCCGATAAAAGGGAAATACGAAAAACCAAAATCTGTGCCATGCTCATATTGGTATTACGAATGCAACAAGGTATGAGAGAACCACTAGATTTGGTATGACGTTTTGTAGATTTTGACGTTATACTAGATATCTTTAAAATGGTTATGAAATTAAATTCCGCTTGGAAACTCGCATAGCAAGTCGTCAAGATTTGACATGTATGAATCATTGACACTATAGATTAAAACGCTCACTTAAAATTCTCAATGTATTGCTACAAATTCAAAGGTGTTTCAGCGACGTCAGGATGGACGAACGGACTTCTACCTTAGTTGGACGGACTACAGGTATGGCTTCGGCAGCTTGGTAGACGAACACTGGCTCGGCAACGAGAAGATTCATCGTCTGACATCGCGGAAGACGTTCGAACTCCGAATCGACCTCAAGGACTTCGATAATAATACGCGGTACGCGGAGTACAACCAGTTTATGTTGGCTGATGAGACCCTCTATTACGAGCTCAGTCTAGGGGTTTACAGTGGGGATGCAGGTATGTTTCGATTTTAAACATACATATGTATGACTGTGTTGATTAAAAGCTAGAACCATTTAAAGTGAAGTGATCCATTAAGTTCTTACGATTATTCCAAAAGTAATATTTGAGACATCATTAATCATGAACCAATTTAATTGCACGATTATTCTGAATAATGTGTGACAGTTTCGTAGAAAAGTGACGCTATTTAGTTCGAAAACCCATGTTAGATTTTATCACTTACTGGTCATTGACTTTGACTACAATCTGAAAGCGTTCCTCGAACGCTTCTCATTCAATTATGAATATCTCAATAACTTAAGGAGATTTTTTTTTGTAATCAAACCCATTACATTAGTATGTAACAACAAGCATGACCAACAAATCATCACTTGATTAACGTACGAGAGAAAATGTGAAATCTCGGAAGTGATTTTGGTTCTATTTGACAAAGTTAATCGATCACTTTATAGTCTACAAATCAACCCGAAATCGGAATTCCAAATTCGATTTCAAGAGTTCGTTTACTTCACATTACTTTGAAAATCAGAATAATATTCGTCATCATAAGCTCAGGGAAGAACAGACTGTGGATATCTAAGCTTGCAATTTCGCTTAATTGGGCGAATTCCTAGTTTCGCTACGTTCTGTTCACACGATATCGGGAAAGCCGTAAATAATATTATCATAGTTGAAGGGATAGTTGATGTTTGGTATAGAGGGCGCTTCAAGAAATATTTTTGTGTGAGGTAATGAAAAACTGAGTGTCAAATTTGAAAGAATAAACCTTATTTGATCAAAATTGGTTCAGAAACAGCTGAAATATTAATGAATAATTATATTTGCATCAATCCATGTATACCACTCTTTTGACATTTTGAGAGGTTACCATGCTTACATATTAGCATTCTTATGTTTATTTATATATCCGATTTGTCACTTAAAATCAGTACAAAGAACGAATGTTGTATCATATTTATTTATGGTAATCTCTCTTTCTCAGTCATTTTATTCTTTGTCGCCTTTCGATGCTTTTACAAAATAATGAACTATTGCCGCGTCTCTCTTTTTAATCGTAAAGAGAAATTATCACCTTTTATTACCCTTATATCCCTCATAAGACTGTTCTAGCCATGTGATTGGTCAAAATGCCGTCACGTGTTCAAGTAGAATTTCTCCCATACATCGCCCAGATCAGAGAGGTATAGTACTTTGGTATAGTACCTTTTTTGTCAGGGGTAACGAACTTTTTGGCCCTGCCTAGGGTGGTATAGTAAATTGCTGAAACGCATGTGATCTCATAGGGCACGTTGTTAACAACCTCTAAATTAGGAATCAGCGAACGTTTACAACGAGTTGTTTTGTTCCCATATACTATATCCCATTGTCCTACACAGATTCTGTTAGATTGTTGCTTTCTTAGCAAATATATTTGTATACATGTGTTTGATTTTCCTAATATACGTATAGGGAGTTTCGTTAATAACAAATCCGGGCCATAAGCCATTGGTGATATGTACAGTATATTATACTTTAATTTGTGTATTATTCTATATTTAACTGCAATCCATTTCAGGTGATTCTCTTACGGTTCATAATGGTATGAAGTTCAGTACGAAGGATAGAGACTCCGGGGATAGCTGTGCCGAGGCTTACCACGGTGCGTGGTGGTACAACGCCTGCCATGAGTCCAACCTGAACGGGGATTACCTGGGTGGACCTACCT
Source organism: Echinarachnius parma (assembly GCA_037951105.1). NCBI lineage: Eukaryota > Metazoa > Echinodermata > Echinoidea > Clypeasteroida > Echinarachniidae > Echinarachnius > Echinarachnius parma. The sequence continues at coordinate 21,245 of JBAMJV010005767.1, forward strand.
CTTCTTTTGCCACTGGAGTCGTTTGGAAAGCTTGGAAGGAGTGTCACTATTCATTGAAAGAGACTGAAATGAAAATACGACCAATTGACTAAACGCCAACACACAGAAAGTTGTAACGATCGAAGAAGACGCTCTGGTTGTCACATTTTGGTATGCATGTCAGTTGCTCTAGTACCAATTTTAATTTATAATCTACATGTCGATTTTTTTTTAATATCCTAATGATAATGAATGTGTCTTATAAGCATTTTATTACAACTACTGTATTAGGTCAAACGTACACTTGACCCTAACTCTAAAGTTGTAACGATCGAAGAAGACGCTCTGGTTGTCACATTTTGGTATGCATGTCAGTTGTTCTAATAACAATTTTAATTTATAATCTACATTTTTTTAAATTTTAAGTATCTTAATGATAATGAATGTGTCTTATAAGCATTTTATTATAACTATTAGGTCAAACGTACACTTGACCCTAACTCTAGTAAGTCGTTATTAGACATGTATTAATCCATGTGGCTTTTAGGCGAACTGGTACTGAGGCAAATCATGACTGGGGACGAACTTGGTGAAACTCAGATGATTTATCAATTGAACCAGTGGCGTTCTGTACAGTTCAGACAATTTTAGTTTACTTTTATTTCCAACAAATTTTCTAAGATATTACAGTGTATGGTACATACCGAAAGGGATGTAGATGTGTTTAAAAAAGATCTAGATAAGCACAATGAAAATCAAAAACATACAGTACTATCGTTTGTTGAAATTGACTGATTTAGCAGGGGTGTCGATCCTGGAGGGGGGGGGGGGGGGGGGCAAGGGGGGGGGCGGTCGCCCCCCAATGAAAATATTGGGGGGGGGGGCGAACATATCATTTCGCACCCCAATAATTCCGAAAATGAGGAAGAAAAAAATCGAGTGATATATAATGGCAAAGAGGGGAAAGACACATTTATCAATAATTAATCTTTAAAATAGCCGGTTTTTTTAGTTTGAAAAGGACTGTAAATCTCCTTTTTGCCGCGCGCTTCGCGCGCATACAGTTTCTCATATTGCAAGTTTCATTTGGGTTGCAGGAACTCACCTTTTGAAATGTGTTGGGCAGCGTAATTTCTCAAACGCACACCTCAAACGAAGTTTATTAAACCCTCATCTATAGATAGCACACCGTCACAGAAATTAAAATAATATCGGTACATATGCGCCGAACGCAAATCAAATTGGAATATCATGTCCCCCCACATTTGAAAAAGGAGCAGGTTGTCCCCCTCCCTTTGTCACATTATGTATGTATATACTTCATATTACGTGAAATTTCTGTCTCAGGTGTGCACCAAATCGCACAATTTCACGCCCAGAAATACAAAAGCTCCCTACTGTGGGAGGGGGACACCCCCTCCCCCGCTCGGTCGCTTCGCTTCCTCGCAATGTTTCCCCTACACTTTTGAGAAATTGTTGACGTCCTTGCTTAGTTTCATGGGAGCCCAATGCCCTGGACTATATCGATGGCTCTATAGTATACATGATCACGTGGATCCATCTCATGCAAGGCTCAGTCTTTTCCTCGCTATGCCCTTTAAAAATACGTTATGAGTAGGTTCACTATTTTATACAATTTTAACACCCATGCTAGGAGCAAATGTCTGAAATCTAAAAGCTTCCGGGGGCTCCGCTCCCTGGACCCCCATTATTGATGTGGGTGCCCCCCCAAAGTCAGGTCTTCGAGCCATCAAGACACTTTCAATGAGCGCATAATAAAACTTCCGGGCATGCCAATGTGGGGCTTTTAGCTCTCTCAGTGGTCACTCTGGAAAAAATTTCAAATTTCGCCCCCCCCCCCCCCCCCCCCCAATCTCAAAAACGGATCGACACCCCTGTGATTTAGAGGGGAGCACGCACATTTGCTGGGGCACATGCTATGTATTTCTTTACTTTAAAAAAAAGTCCTTACCTTTTTTAGTGTTGTTCTCAAAATTATTAAGGAAAAGCTAGTGCCCCCACCCCCCCCCCCCCCCCCACCCGCCATACCTACGCCACTAATTATACCAACTAGTTTTAAACGGTTTGTATATGAACATTATTGTTTTATGTGAATATAATTGTTTCATGTGAACATAATTGTTTTATCTGAACATAATTGTTTTATGTTAAAAGTTCGTTTTCTGCATATAAAGGAAATGTTTCGTATGTATGCATGTATAGTACACAGCTGAGTGATTGGGCCTATACTGTGCAGTCGTATATTGTATAATTGAAACGAGTGTGTGTGTGTATTTTTTGTGTTTTTTTTACAATCCTATATTCTTTGTGGGAAATTAATAAATGCGAACGTTATTATTATGTTGGTGCTGGGATAAGGCCTATTTTCTATATCCGGCGTGGAATGCAAATTATTACCCGGAAATATATATTTCTTATACGTTTTGATGACTATGGTCATCATTAAAGTGTTGTATTTCAACTTGATGTGAACAAGTTATATTGAAGTGATATGAAACTGTGTTTCCACTGTGTAAAAGCATACTAAAGGCTTGTAGCTTTTGATCCTAGCAAAATCTTCATTGGACATTTTAGAGGTTAGAGGAAACGTATACCCTGTTAAACAATATTACAAAATGTACAATATTATCAACAATCTTATATATTGTAGTCGCTCCTAATTCTTGTTTGTATCATTCACACGTTTATCATATAATAAAAGTTAATTTTTAAAGCTTCCTTAATTTGAGTACTTCATAATTATACAAGATCGATTAAAATCTGTAGGTACATTGTTGACAATGACAATGGCAAAGACAATGTTATGTATGTTATGTATGGGCCAGTTGCAGGAAGAGATACAATCGATTGTATATGTCAGAAGTCAGATCATGTGTTCTAAATACGCAAATCTGATTGGTTGAAACGCGCAAACTTTCTGACTTACAATTAATTTTAACTTACAACCGATTGTATCTCTTTCTGCATAATTATATGAAAGTCATAAACAATCGATTAAATAAAGTGTAACAAAACAGCGTGAGGAAAAACAAGCGAAATAAAGGCTAGCGAGAACTGCATCAGAAATTCAAAAATAGTTGTTCATTCATTTACATGATACTCATGCATGAGTAAACTTGATAACAGAGTAGAACTTCATTATACAAATGTTATAGGGTTGAGCGAAATTTTCTTCTGTGCCAAAGTTTGAAGAATATCATTCTGACAATAACCGTGCCACCGATGACCCCCGTTTACACTTTAACTGAGGGTGTCTCTCACTGACCGCTTAGCGGTGTCCCCAAATCGCAGCCCCCAACCCCTATGGCGCAAATATTCACAACTCGTTCGTTCGTGTCTCCTTAATTAGATCAAGATTAATTTAAAGTTCCTAAATTAAGTTCTTCCATCGCTCGATGGCTGCGATGGCCGTCTTATTTATACAGGGGCCAGGTCTTCATCTGTGCAACCCGTCCCGCCGCACTGCAAGATATGGTCTATCGTCTGAGTCTCTCCGCAGTCGCAGATATTATCTTGCCATGTTGGCCTTACATCGCCCCATTCTCGTCCGCATTCGGTACAGGCATTGCCACTCTGGCCAATTCACAACTGAAATAAATACAATAAAATAAGCCCCCTTGATGAGAATCCCAGACAAGACCTGTTATACACCAAGTGCGAGTCGGGCTATCTAGCAAGACCATTCTATCATTATCATTATTATATTATTATATGTTTTCTGTTTATTTAAAGAATCTTTAAATAAACAGAAAACATATAATAATGGCATTCATATCATACGCATTCTGGATTCAGATATTATACTTCTCCCACAAAATTCAGGCTAATTCCTACCAGTCGGGGTAGGTATCTTTCTCCAGACTTTTGGTACAAAAATTATACCGACATGTTCACTCGGCTCAAATATGAGGTCGCCAACTGAGTTTGTGATTCGGAGAGGCCCGCAAAAAGACGCGTTTTGTTTGAAATCGAAGCTAATGCACTCATCCACTCAAGCATGAATGGCCATTCAACAGGGTTATGAATATGCATGACATTTTCTGAATTTCAACTTGATAGTTTGAAATTTAGTTTTCAATAATCCTGCAGGTCAGACACGTAATATTATGTTCGATTAATATTTTTGTTTAAATAGCTAATTAGGATCTGATTTTAGTCAAATAGCAAAACATTATTCGTATTAAAACATTACATGATTACAACTAACTGCGAAATAGTGTTTCAGTTTGCCATAGAATTACATAAGCTTCTAATTCCATAGGTTCTTCACTTTGGTTTCTCTACATCACGCATAAATCTTTCGCCTTTTACTAAAGATTTCCGTGCAGAGGAGCACAATGATGAGTATATAGCTATTTTTCTCTGGTCGGCCCTTGAGGCCTGACCACGCATCCACCAATGAAAATAAAGATATACACACAAACATCCTATAGGGGAACATATAGGATGATGTCATCATGCGCCCACCCGCACCGACCACCACTACTACCACCACCCCTCCACCACTCATTCTCCATATTTCTCTGTATCACGCATACATATTTCGCCTTTTACTAAAGATTTCCGTGCAGAGGAGCACAATGATGAGTATATAGCTATTTTTCTCTGGTCGGCCCAAGAGGCTGACCACGCATCCACCAATGGAAAGAAAGACACATTCAAATTTTACTTTACTTTTATTTACATAATTATAGTGCTTTTCATTGGCTTTTAATTACCTGTTAAAGGGATCTAGTAACTTGTTTGGCACTGACGTTGAACACAGTTATAATTATCCACTAGATGTATAAAAACCGAGCGTTTCAATCATACATATTTGTTTAACGAAAGGGAAATTCGAAAATTGAAAACCTGTTCCATGGTATTGGTAATACGAATACAACAAGTTATAAGAAAAAATGTGCACTAGACATCTAGAGTTCTAAGTAATTTTGGTTGAGTTTGACCAAACTTTGTAGATCCCTTCAAACTTGAAGTTTTTAAACTTTCTCAACCTTCTTCTCCATCAGATGCAGGTTATTTCGATCCATTTATTTAGCCTATACAGGGTGGCCCCCCAAAAAACTAAACGGGGCACTTTCCAAAATAAAATAATAAAATGATTATGTCCGTCGGATAGCGTGTCTTTTCCGATGAAAAACGATGTCAGGTTCCCTTTTTTTGTCAATTTTTACCAAGTCAGTGCTAGATAAACTGCACTTACTGCCCGTCATATCGTTGAACAACGAGCAATACGCGTGCCATTGTTAGTGTGCATACAGCTGTGTCCCAAGAGAATGGGCATAGTTGTCCGATGCTGTGAGGGGCAGGAAGTACGATTTATCAGGCAGTGACTCGGTACAAAATGACAAAAATGGGAACCTGATATGGTCTCACTTAAGACGTCCTACAACAAAAACTACTCGTTTTGGGAAGTGCCCCGTTCCGGGGATTTTGTGCCACCCTGTATATATCTGACACTTGCGATTGTGATTCTACTCTAGCAAGTCGAATTATTTGTTTGTATGTTTGTTTGTTTGGTTACGTTCATTTCTGCAATTTCAAAATAGTACATACAAATTAACTAATATTTATTTCAATCGTTATATACAACATTTTAGGTACATTGAATGAAATGTAAACTAACACATACATTCAATTAAAAGAGGTAAAATACACAGGATATACGGCAGCGAGGAGCTTGAAATGCGGTTGTTGCAGGTAAAAACCATATAATGAATGAACATGCACAACCAGCTTACGAAAATACATGGAACTGTCATTGAAATGTTGAATCATTTGCTCAAGAAAACCAGAAAAAGTCAACTAGACGTCGATGATATTTTGATCTCATCCGGTATACATAGCAGTCCTCCTAGTCTTTTTTTTGTGTGTGGAACATACACACTTAGAATTAGAGATACAAGTTTGCACCCTAAAGCTGCTAAAAACAGTAGCACCATTAAGAGTGCAGTCGTGCACCGTAAGGGTGCATCTGTGTACCCCACAGGATGAAAACCACATTTATTTGGGGATGCCGAAGTGCCTCCTTGAGAAAACTGATTTCGTAGCAGCGTTCTGCACCTAATTTGCAAATTTGAACCATTCCTGTTAGTGTGTGGGTACAGCCGGTAACACTGCTCGGTTAAGTCTTTACACCATAATATGTTTTACTACTAACTTACAAAACCACATGCAGGGAACAGCCTTTGAAAGTTTAATTGTTTTGTTTAATAGAACCAGAAAATATAATCTAGACTTGAAGATGTCGATCCTTTAGTATCCACCGGTATCTCTCGCAGTCTTCGAGCAAGTAACACTGGTCAATCTAATCTTCATACCTAATTTGTACCCTACTAGCTTACAAACACACATGAAACGGACTACCCTTCCCTTGCAAGTCTAAGTCTTCTGTTCAAGAGAACCTGAAAACGGGTATTAGAATTGGAGACTTCGATGATCCTGTAATCTCCAGCGGTATCTCTCGAAGTCTTCCTGGTTGTGTTCGTAACATCTGAAGAGCCAGTTGTACTGGTCGAGTTAACTTTGTTGCGCCATCGCTTCCAAATGCGAGCGTTGCAGGTCAAACCTGTGAATATGAACACGCCATAACAACTTACGTGCATTAATTAGACTGGCCTTAAAAGATTGAGTGTTTAATTTTGAAGAAAACCAGAAACGTCATTATAGGCTTGTAGACATCGTTGATCCATTAATGTCCACCGGTATCTCTCGCAATATTCGTGGTGTTGTTAGTAACTTATGTAATTCCAGTAACACTGGTCGGTTTAATATTCATACCCTTTATGTCTACTCTCTTACAAACACACATGCAACGGACTACCCTTGCAAGTCTAAGTCTTTTGTATGAGAGAACCTGGAAACGTCTATTAGATTTGGACACGTCGAGGATACATTAGTCTCCACCGGTATCTCCCACAGTCTTCGTGGTCTTGTTCGTAACCTCAGTAGAGCCGGTGGTACTGGTCGGGTTAACTTTGTTGCGCCATCGCTTCCAGATGCGAGCGTTGCAGGTGAAAGCTAGGAATATGAAGACGCCTTGATACGAGTTGAGAATGATGAAGATATACCAAACAGCTGCAGCGCCACCAGCGGCCGACCCAATGAAACCCGTCAGCCAAGTGAAGCCCATTAAAGTAGACATCTGTGGCAATAATTGGAAGGGGAGAGAATACAATGATATTAATGATAATTACAGCAATTAATTTGTCATTGCCATAATTAATATAGTATCTAATTTATATTTTTCGAGCTATGATAGTAGAACATATGTTGGGGATTTTGAAAACCATTA
>JBAMJV010005768.1:0-49701 GCA_037951105.1 Echinarachnius parma
ACCCATTCTGTCAAGAGGGCCCCCCTTGGCCCCTCCAACCACCCCAGCCCACCCCCCAACTAACAGTTTGAAGATGAGGAGAGGGCTTAAACTGCTATTGAAATGAAGACACATTAGGGAGGAATGTAACATCACAGGCTCTCGGTCACTGTCAATGCAGTCCAATGCAGCTGGACCATTTCTCCATACAATATGAGAATCATGCGGGGCAGAGGTGGTGGATTGTAACATCACAGGCTCTAGTAAATCTCAGTTTTCCTAGAGGGTTTACGAGGGGTAGTGGGTTTATTCTTTCCCCCAACATCGGGAGGGGCCACAATCCATCTCCTTTGCCCTAATACATGTAAGCGTGTGACTATGTTGAAAGAAATTATTGTAACTACCAAAATCAATGAGGTTCCTTCAGTCATTGTTACATAAATCCAAAATAATGCATTTCAAAATTGATCATGCATTGCACTCTGACTTGTTGCCTCATAAGTATAGCACTGTGCATCACATACAGTGATTAGATTGATGAACTTCACTTATAAATTAACGCCAGACAGTTTACTTTGCTCATTAATGATAAAAAGTAGTTTTTTAGGATGCAGAAAATGCAACAAAGGAGACCAGATGAATTTGAACACACATATGTACAGATTTGAAGAACATATAACCATGACGATACGTCGATAACCCAAATCCTGAATCATGGGTCTTTTTTTCTTGATTCAGATGAGAGGAAGATGATACATGATTGTAGTCCTCCTTGGATCGATATCAAGTCAATGATTTTTTGTTATTAAAGGGTACCACCACCCCAAAATAATATTCTTATTATAGAAAGGTAACATCTTTAGTATTCCATTCCTTCAACAAGTTCACAAAAATATGTTTTCAGAAAAAAATATATAATTGGAAAATGCATCACCATTCTCAACCATGCGTTTATGCGGTCTAAATTGCGTAGACTATAGTTATACAGAGCCATAGCGCTCTGTGCAGAGCGAACGAATCATCCGGGTTTCTATTGACATAACGCGTGAATAGCATTGGCGCACTCGCAAATGCTTGGCCCGTATGGAACCAGGGAATAGCAGTGGTTCCGTATGTGGTGGAAATTAATTGCATTGTTTATGAATTACACAGCCCTTTGCAAAATGTTGGGTATCTATTTGATATCACAAAACGGTACCAAAACATATAATAATGTGTTGTCCTTTGCCTGGTGGTACCCTTTAATTTCAAACACGTTACAAGAAGTTGTTTTTAACGATGTTTTTTATTCTCTCAATCAGTTCAACTCAAATAACTCTTTTTCTTTGCATTTTCTGTGATAAACTTGAGTACGTATCGGCTCTAGACATTCATATCAAAAGTGTTTTTTGATACATTTTGTACATTTTTACAACCAACATAAATAATATGATCAAACTTGCTTGTTTAAGTTCACTCTGTATTTACGGTACTTTTTTAATTCTGATTTTTTACCGTCAAATTTGAATTGTTATCAAGTTACATGGTCACCATTTAGTTCTCCTTTTAGCATTTACTTTAGAGGTAATGGCCCGGATTCACAAAGCAGGTTTGTAGGAGGTTTGTACAAACCATGGTTACCCATGGTCTACATCTATGGAATGCTGCTCGTATACAAGTACAAAAATTGATAATTTCTAATCATATGACCGTTAGTGCTTGCAAACCAGCAAATTTCACCATGTCAGAAGACAAACATTTATTTGGTGCATTTTGTAAATGTGTACCATCAACATTGTTAACCAGTAATGAGTTTACATTCTTTCTCCATCAGTTTACAAATGGCACTCCATAGATGTAGACCATGGATAAACCATGGTTTGTACAAACCTACAAACCTGCTTTGCACCCCCATTTGATAAAAACACATGGCGAAAAACATATTTATCACACTGGGATGGTGCTGCATAACTTTTTCCAAGCATTGATCCGTTTGGGAATGTATCACTGAGGAGGTTTTTGTATTTTGTTACAATTATTTGTGACCGGCTGTAGCAAAACCCTGCACTTGTCGATAAAAACCAAAATGTAGATTTTCATACCATTAGAAAAATAGAAAGGCCTTATCACAAGCTTTCATTTGATGCTTTGTTCTAACAAATTGGTAAATAATTGGTGAAGATATGTCTATGATTGTTTCAATTTTACAATCACATTTATAATGTGAACTTAAAATGCCCATTTCTTCAAAACATGAATTACAGACAAGTGCCAGGTTTTGCTATAGCCGGTCACATATTCTCCCCTAAAGTTTAGATGGTAATGTTTTAAGTTTACTGCGGAACTTTCTTATAAAGTGCTCTGATAAACAAGGTACTGTATACTGTATTTGCCGGTGTATAAACCACACCCCCAACTTCGGGTTGTCATTGAAGAGGAAAAAACACATTATAGATATAAATGTGATGGGAATGATTGCACTATAACAGGGCTCCACACTTACATTTTTTGTCAGTGGCCCGGTCGGGCCAGTGAAATAATTTCTCCCCTTTTCTGGTGGCCCGAAAGAAAAATTTACTGGCCCGAAAATTTAATTTCATAAACTTTTTAATAGGGTTAGTTACTATTAGTTGCCATATGTATGTGGTATTTTCGTGAAATATGTTCCTCTATCTCTGTGTATTAACCGCTCCCCATTTTGCAAGTTATTCTGTATGGAAAAAGGTGCGGTTAATACACCAGCAAATACGGTAGGCCATATATTTCACAAATTTCGTGAATCACTTGTGAATCATGAAATAAACAACAATAAACAACGCTAAAATATTGGCAACTAATAACATGTATTGCATGCATAACTGCACTAGCAACTCACAGCGGAATGCGAATGTATGTAACGACTCACAAAATTGTTGTAAAGTCCCGATTCGCAAATATGTATGTAAGCGAAATATATGGCCTATACAGTACTTAATTTAACAAGGTAATTTTCACAGTTCCAAGCTCCTTTTGATTGCAGTATGGGTAAGAGTGAGAAATCAATAAATTTTAGGCTAATTAAAGAGTTCTAACCACAATCTTGTATTTTAATATATTTTATCTACAAATAAAAGAGAGCGAAGTTTGATTTCTACATGGCGCCCAAATTTCAAACATGATTATCTCTAAGTATAAATAGTAAATACGCACCTCTTTCTCAACCCGCGATATGTAAACTTTCCGTCTTTCTATTTTTATTCACTTTCTCTTCATCATGTCAAGTACTTGTCTTTCCCTTGACAATCAAGTTTCTGAGTTCACTAAATCATATCCGTCTTCAATGTATTGTTTTACTACACTCTTATTTCATAGGCAGGTTGATCAAGACATTTGTGACCGGCTATAGCAAAACCCGGCACTTGTCGGTAAAAAATCAAAATGTAGATTTTCATACCATTACAAAGGGCCTCAGCATAAGCTTTCATTTGATGCTTTGTTCTAACAAATTGGTCAATAATTGGCGAAGATATGATTGTTCCATTTTACAATCATAAGTCTTTTACACACATCATGTGAACTTAAAATGCCCATTTCTTCAAAACATGAATTACCGACAAGTGCAGGGTTTTGCTATAGCTAGTCACATTTTATACTGATACATGTATTTTATTGTACACAGTGGACAACAACAAATTTAACACAAAGAGTGAAATAATTAATCAGTGCAAAATCTTTTGTTTTTTTATTATCAGAAACTGCAATGTATTTGTATCTTTATTCATGGAGATTTATAATTCATCTTGCATAATTATGTTTGTTTCAAGTTCATTGCTATGTTTGGTCAGATGACGCTATGTAGACCAATCACTGAACAGGATTCATTAATGAAGGATATAACAAAATATATTTCTGTCTAATACATGTCATGTAATAAATTGACGCACCAGCACTGAATTTAAACAAACATGAATACGTTTTAAAAGTGAGGAAAATATGCCATGAACTGATATGATATAGTTGATTTTATTTACAGATTTTTTTTTTCCTGCTGTAAAAAAAAAAAAAAAAATTTTTTTATAATTGTTCAAAGGAAATTGAATGTGAAGCTACAGGGTGCGATTCGTTATTCCGAACACACAAATTTCGTATACCAGAGGGTTTGTTAATTCGAAAATGAAATGGGGTTCGTTAGTCCGAACATTTGTTGCATTAATCCGAAGGTTCGTTGTTCCGAAGGTTCGATATTCCGAAGGTTCGTTTATCTGAGAATGAAATAGGGTTCGATATTCAAGTTAATTTATCCGAAAATAAAATCAGGTTCGATATTCCGAAGGTTCGTTAATCCGAAAATGAAATGGGGTTCGTTAATCTGAAAATTAGATGAGGTTCGTTAGTCTAAAATGCAATAGGGTTCGTTAATCCGAAAATGATATGGGGTTCGTATTGAACCTTTCGGATAAACGAACCTCATTTCATTTAACGAACCCCATTTCATTTCTGAACCTCCGAACCTAGGGAATATCGAACCCGATTTAATTTGGGAGAAACGAACCTTCGGAATAACGAACCTTCGCCCTTCGGAATAACGAGCTGTAACCAAGATACATGCTATATGTGGTACTCGTAATAAATTGCATAGTTTCTGTTTGTTCTTATTGATGAAGCTCTACCTAAAGTGACTACTTCATGTACTGAAGATCTACTTGCGTTATGATAATATAATTAATAAAATGTTCCATGGCATCATTTTTTATACATCGATCAAAGTTCCAAGAAGTCGAGTCTGGCCCCGACCCAGAGATTCAAGACTAATTTGATTTATACGGTTGAAATTATAACCTAAATTTACATATACGACGATAAATCAAATTATATTTTTGATAAGTAATGTAACTGTATATATTGTCTTTATAATTATCATTTAAAGTATACATGTATATGTAATCATTTTGTATATCAGCTTGTACATATCTTTGAAACAGAAAGCTATTGTTTTAAATCAGCTCTGAATACTCTGAAGAGGAAATTTCTCTGAAATAAAAGAAGCCACTTATTTTGCCATCATGTTTTTAGCATGATTATCTATAAAAAACTATCATTGTGTGTACAATGAATTTTCTTATTTTTTTGTGAACAAATGTGCGGTGTTGTTATAGCTTGTCATGATATAGGAAGTGTTCAGAGGAAGTGTGGATGTGGTGTGACAGATTGGTAGTGCGCTCGCTTTCCAAGCGGGAGATCCCGAGTTCGAACCCGGAGTATACCCATCGCGTTTGTCCTTCAGCAAGACAATTATTCCACATTGCTGCTCTCTACCCAGGTGTATAAATGGGGACCCGGTAGGAGGTGAAAGCCTTTATGTGAGCGATCTTCTAAATGCCCATGAGCTGCTTGGAAGGAATACTCCTCAGGGAGTGGAGATAGTGCATAGAATTGTGCACTGGCTTGCATTGTATCCCATGACCAGGGTAATAATATCACTGTAAAGCGCTTAGAGATGATGGGGGGGGGGGGGGGAGGGGGGGGGGGGAGGGGGGTGGGGGGGGGGTATAAAGTGGTGGTAGACACAGTGGCGTAACTAGCGTGGTCAGATCGATTGGGGGGGGGGGGGGGGGCACGCAAATTATTGAGGTGGAGCACACTATGTATTTCATAAAGGTTTTCCCCTTATATTTTGTTATTGTTTTAGTCAATTTATTAGGGGGGTGGGCACGTGTCCCTCTATTCCGAAAAATCAGTCTTTCTTTTCCGTTTGTTGTTTCACTTGCCACTTTAAACAAATTTTCGGTATGGGGTAGTAGTATGACTTCATATCTATTACAGAGACCCCATAGTGAGTTGACTATTTTTAACTAGTGTCCCTCGTGCCAATAGGCGCTATATAGCCATCGGTAGAACAGCGCAAAATAGGGGAGACATCTATCTGATAGATTACTCTTAGAAAGAAAGTGACCAAACACCATTTTCACCGAGTGTCGTGCCGTTTACGGCTCTGTTTAGGAGATCTGCACTACCCCACCTACGTCATATTTTGACTAGTCAATGTACCATTGAAGATTATAATTATGGTGAGATTTTCATTGATTATCTCACCATATTATGTGTTAACAACTCGAACACAAGTAGTATACTCCTACTTTCCCTCACAGTAATTGGACAGTAACAGGGCATCCGTGACACACGTTATACGTTTTCTGCAGTCAATGCAGCAGAAACAGAGTATATGTTATACCGCCATCACAGGGGCTTACTTATTTTGTTTACGCATTATGTTTAAAACATTTTTTTTTTTGATAGGTGACTGAGCTCTTATGCCATCCTTCACTATTTTTATCTGACAAAGCTATGACAAAATTTCGCCCGCATTTGATGTGACTTATGCCCGAATATCGTAATTTGAACACCAAATGAGGGGGGGGGGGGGGGGGGGAGGGAGGGTCAGGAATAGAAACGCGTGTCTAAATCATGTAAATGGTGCCCCCTGTGAGGGTCCTTGTGACGACGCCATAAAGCCTGTACTTTAAACAAAATACCTTAGTGGCTTCTACATTTATTTTCTTTCTCTCTCTATTTATCTTAAATCATTATTTGAAGAACAGCACCTTTCAGGTGTCGGAAGAGCTAGCACCCTCTTGTGACTGATATTGGAATAGCAACAGTCTCCTGATTTATCCGTAACGATATTCTTTTTAATATAGGTTTTCCCGCTCAATTTCGCGATTGTGTCAATCGAATTGATAATAGGAGCAAACGAATTCGCGCGATTTGCGATCGCCGTACCAAAGCAGCATTCGAATTCGTAAATAGTCGTTCAAAATCACGTAGGAGCAAGTGAATTTGCACAAAGTGCATACCTTTTCATCAATGGTCATTCGAATTCGCGAAAGGCCGTTGACAGTTGGCTGCACATTCGCGAATTCGAATGCCCATAAATGAACTTCTGTGTCTATTCACGAAAGCGTGTGCGTATGCATGAATTCGCATGCACTTATTCGGAATTTGGAAGACCGATACCAACGATTACGCGGCAACGCGCGAATTCGAATGACCCTAAATGAATTCGATTGAAAAAAGTGCAAAATTGAGCGGGAAAACCTATACAATTCAAGCTTGATTGAATTATAACTATTAGATTTTAAATGAAAATGTAGGCTACACATTTTAGTTACTAAAATTCAGTTTGACCAGAACTGCACTATTCATTTAAAGATCCATAAACTTTGCAGACACAATTTACAGGCAGACAAATATTTGTTACCTGTCGTGAATCTTCAATTTCCGATTGGGCAGACAAGAACAAGCAAACTATAGTCTATATTTTAATTTTTAAATTGCACCATTGTCCACTGTAATACAAATTAAAATGGGAAGGCATATTTCAACTACAGTAGGGGGAGGGGAGGGGAGGGGGGGGGGGGGGGGTGGGGTGTCCGTCAAAAATGTTCAAATCCGAGACCGGGATCCATCAAAAAATTCCGATGCCAAGACCGGTATATTACACGCGTGGATCCATCTTGCGCACTTCTACGCACGGTACGTAATCCCCATTGGCTCAGTTATAAGTAGCGATCGCAAACTGCCCCACTTCCGAATACTCGAGTCAAAAATGCATACAAAATAGTCGCGTTCGGAATGTTCGAATGGAGATCCATCAGAGATGTTTACGAGGCGAAAATATTACGTAACACGCATAACCCCGCCGACTTCAAAGTACCGCTGTTTGATGCCTGAGGTGATAGCGCGAGAAACTCTCTCGGTATACAGATACCAGCTGTTTGCTGTATGCAATTTCATAAGAAGGCCCGTGTTCAGATATTTCGAAGCACCGCTCTTCGATCGATCCAACACACATCGTGAGTTTACCTCGAGAGATTACGGTGAAGTCGAGTTGGAATTTGCTGTCTACCCGTAATAACCCACGCATAATGCCTTTAAGTTGTGTCTTTGGAAGGCCGAGACCATTAGTTATGATGATCGAGATCGCTATTTAAAGGTAACGTTGAGTATTGGTCAAACTTAACTTTAGTAACCAAAACCTGCACGATTACGGTACAAACTAATAGTTATAACTTCACCATGCTCAAAAAGTATACACAATTACAAACGACAAAGTAAAACCCCTGTTATCATTCAAAAAGAGCCGTTACAACTCAAGAGTCAAATTAACTCTAGAGAGAAGCGCTAGCGTAGGTCCTCCTAATACTGTTCGGAGTCGCGCTAACACGCGGAGGAGAAGTCGAGGAGGCGCATAAATCACTGATTTTTTTAGCGGAATGGAGGGAAAATCATAATTTTAATCCACCCGATAGTTGGATCACATAATGGAGAGTGAATTGGTGGTAAGAACCGTATCATATGTATAGTTTTAAGCACAATTAGCGTGCTTACAAATATTAATTTTCAGCCGGCGTATTAAGAGGACCTAGAACGCTTGCGCCTCGCGCTAGCGTTCTCTAAAAAGTGATGTCCGGACGTCAATCACTTTTATATAATATTTTGAAAGCAAATTTCACAACAATTAGAGCATTTAAATGGGAATTATTATTATTTCCCATGTTTTTTTCGATGATCTTTCATATGGAATTGAAATCAACCAAATCCGTTACAATTAATTCTGGGGGGGGGGGGGGGGGGGACGACTTCGGAAAATACCAATACTCAACGCTCCCTTTAAAAAGTGGACACGAGTCCCGTTATTAAAGTGGTTAAAGGGGGGGGGGGGGGGGTTGGGGGGTGGGGTTGAACCCACCCTTTGGGCCCAAAACAGCCATTTTAAAAAATGAAATGCGGATTTTTCGGTATTTCAAAATCACCGAAACTGTCGGTGTCTTCGGTATGCCTTTTGGCCACCGGTTTCATTCGGTGAAACAAAAAATGCCGGTGAATTTCGATAGACCGGTTTAGTGTTACAGCCTATAAAGTCTATTCAAACGCACTCACTGACATATCGCTTGCAGCCGGGTTATCGGAACCGGGTATATAATTTTGGCAATTAAATGTGCTCCTTTAGAACTTTGCTTAAGGCAAAAGCGATTGTAACTATGACGGAGGATAAAATATATAACCAGGTATTTTTTGCTCAAATCCATTGAGAAGGAGATTACCTTTTGACCTTCCCCTTAACCCTAATCCCATTGGGTTATTTTGATCACTCGAGTCCATTAGGGGGGGGGGGCCTTTTTGGCCCCCCCCCTCAAATCTCGGCAACGAATGGACCGATTGACTTGAAAATTGGCACATACGTAAAACAAGTCGAGTAGAATAAGAATTTTTAAAAATATTTAAAAATTGAGCATTATTTTTTTTAAAAATAATTAATTACAATTTTGAATATGCAAATTTTTGACGAATTTGGGGAAAATTTGGATTTTCATCTAAAATCAAGAGAAATTACAGGATTTCTTCAGGTTTTCTGTAAAAAATTTCTTTTGAGTATCTCAATGATAAATATGAAGTTTCAAATCTTCATGTTTTTAGAAAAGCTCGAGAAATAAGGATATTTCCTTATTTCTTTTGTATTTCATTGTTTTTATTCTTATGTATTTTATTGTTTTTTTTGTTTTGTTTTTTTAAGTAGAATTTATCTCTGAAGTGTATGAATTAAACTAATAACAAAGCAATAATCAAAATTATGATTCAATGTAACAATTATAACAGATTTGGAGTTTACATGGCATCGGATATAATGAATTACATAGAAACCTGTACAAAAATTGCAATTTTTTTTGTGACGGCTGAGCAAATTATCCACCTCTAAAATCAGGGGCGGTATTCTGAAAGCAAATTAGCACTCAATCAGCGTTCAATCAGCGTTTTCGTATTCTGAAAGCCAAATTAACTTCTCAATCATTTATTTACCATGGTAACAAGCGTTTGGCGGGCAATCATTACGCGCAGTTGTGTAATCTGCGCGCATCTTATTACGCGCAATTTAATTGCAAATTGGTATTCTGAAAGCTTAATTAGCGGTCATTTAAGTCTGAAGATAATGACAAAGTTAAAAGAGCTATAAACCTCTCATAAGTCATAACTAGCACCGGGAGGGAGTTTAATTTGAACCACGAACTCACATCCCAGCATGGCTGGCGTAATCTCGTAATCGCTATCACAGAGATAGAATATTGCATTAGACAACATTGATTCACATAATATTATTAAAAAGTATATTGATCCATTTACGTTTCCGCATAATATAGTTACACTTTGTAATAGATCATCACTACTTTTGAACAAGCATAATGATGGTGAATAATGGTAACATTATCTTCTTTGTGAATTAAAAGTCCATCTAATAGATGCAACGTGTATAACAAAAAAGGTTAATGGAAAGAATTATCTTCTTTCCATTAAAATGCATCAGTGTGTATGCCTCTATTGCATAACGGTTTATATTACATTTCCTTCACATTATTGAAGAATGTATAGACATTTTATAAAAGAAAGAAAATGATGCTAAAATGATATTAGTCAAGTATTGTATACATTTTTTGCTTCTAGGGATAACTAAATCATCATAACCTTTTTGTTATACACGTTGCATCTATTAGATGGACTTTTAATTCACAAATACAATCAGACAAATATTGGAGGCATTTGAATGATATAAATATCAAAACTTGCAAACAATATTCACTTTTTATATTAAATGTATCCTTTATAAAACAGCGTAAAGTTAAAATCTGATGATTTCATCATCATGGCCTAGGGTACATGGTTTCATTTTGGAGGAAAACACAATTATTGAAGGATGTATCTTATCCAAATTAATTAAGTTTAATTTCAATAACAGAAACACGCAAATGTTCATTATTAAATGTTCTTTAGTAACCGACATGTCGATTGATTTCATATTGCTGCAATTAACATTGAAATGAAATGATTTGTTATTCATACCTTTTCATCCTAGACAGGGGTATTGAACATATTGACTTACAGGAAATGTCTCGTTGAATAAAATAACATAGCTACAAATTACACAATATTTACAAAGTAATATTTCTTTCAATCAAAGGTGTGATTCAATAACTATGCAGGCATTAGATGATATAGTTACAAATTAATTATTTCAGAATTATCACAGTGAAAACAAAATATATGGAGTGATTTTCAACGGTAGAGATGAGAGCAGAGGGCCATGCCAAGAAGGAGGTCACATGCGCGTTAGTGCGCGTAAAAATCTTGTAACAGCCTATTTGATTGGATGGAATATTAATGAGGTGGGAGGAGCTTAAGATAGTCGCGCAGAAGTTAATTGAACGCTGATTGAGCTTTCAGAATACCGATTTTCCACTCAATCAGCGTGCAATAAAATCATGGACTTAAAGGGACTTAGTAACATTGTCCAAATCCTCAAAATAAAATTGTAATTCTAGCGGTTCCTTTATACCTTGTTGTATTCGTATTAACAATAAAATCATGGGACAGCTTTTCGGTTTTTCAAATTTCCCTTTCATTACAAAGATATGTATGATTGAAGTATTTAGATAAGAAAATCTCCGGGCGAGATTTTCATCCCTGTACAAAGTGAATGCAGTGAGTTGGTGAATATCACCCAATATCACTTTGCATTTTCGCTCATTACTTGGCCATACATTGTCCATTTGACCTGAAATTTTCACACAATTACCCTGAGGACATATGAGATAACAACAGTATACATTGCATCAACCATTCATCAGTTTTGCACATCTCAACAAAGTTACTAGATCCCTTTAAGTGCATATTTAAATGAAAAGTTAAATGAGCTTTCAGAATACCCCCCCAGATCTACAAGTCCGACCGGGGTGAATTATATATCAAAACATGCGGGAGACTTGAGAAAAAAAAGTCATGAAGTTTGAACGTGAAATTCCAATCGGTCTAGATGCACGTCGAAAAAAAACGACAGGGGGGGGGGGGGGCCTAAAAGGCCCCCCCCCCCCTAATGGGATTAGGGTTAACCCATAAATAATTATGATGTACGTCTAGCTCAGGATGATAATGAGTCAATTGGGAGTTGAACTTTGAAGTTGATGTTTCTAGCAAGCCCCAAATAATTTCATCTAAACGAGATTATACACAATTGGGAGATTACGCTATTGGGAAATATTCTTTATTTATGACTTTATAATGGATGTCACATGCTGTATGCACAAGTCATTATATTCCCCTTAATGTCAAACTTTGATATGACCATAACGGGTGATCAATGGCTTTTGCAAGGGCCATTACGTCATTCTGAAGAGCATAGGCGTAGGAGGCTGGGGCTGGAGGGGGTGTTGCACCACAAATTGTCGTCCCTGCGCAAATTGTCGTCGGTGACAATTTGTGCAAAACCTCACACCACAAATTGTCGCCTCCTGCACAAATTGTCGTCGGCGACAATTTGTGCGAAATAAGGACACGCGGACGCACCTGAAATCATGCCCAAATCATGCCATTTCATGCAAATCATGCCATATTCGGGCAAAACAAATGTCATATTCGGGCAAAATCATGTCATATTCGGGCAAATCCGTTTCATATTAGGGCAAAATCATGTTATATTCGGGCAGTGTCATGTTATTTTCGGGCAAAACCATCTCATATTCGAGCAAAATCGCATTATTTTATACTGAACAATTGAAAACATGTCACTTTTTTTTTTCGGGCAACAAAGAGGCGAGAGAACTTTTTTTTTTGCTTTTGTTTGCTTGTCTGGTAAACATTTAAAAATTCGGGCAAAAGACCTCAGCCCCCCCCCCCCCCTCCCCCCCCCCCGCCCCCGAGAAGAACGTCCTCCTATATACGCCCATATACTGAAGAGAGTCAAATGAACTTCTTTTCTGGGAAACCTGTAATTGAATTGTCCTATCTTATACAAATATAACAGATATACAGGGTGGCCCCCCAAAAAACGGAACGGGGCACTTCCCAAAATATAATACCACAATGTGTATGTTCATCGGATAGGGTGTCCTTTCCAATGAAAAACGATACCAAGAACAGTAATTTTGGTCAGGTCGTTTTTGTTTAAGGACGCAGTGAGTGAGACCATGTCAGGTGCCGATTTATGTCGATTTCGACCTAGTCAATGCCAGTTTAACCGCACTCCTTGCCCGTAATACCATTCAGCGAGCATGCCCATTCTCTCGGCACACATCTGAGTGCACACTAACAACAATGCGCGATGCTCAACGCTATGAACGGCAGTTCGTGCGATTCATCAAGCGCTGGCTCAATACAAATTGACAAAAAAGAGAACCTGACATGGTGTCACTCAAAAACAAAAACTACACGACCAAATTGACTGTTCTTGGTATCGTTGTTCATTTGAAAAGACACTCTATCCGATGGACATAATACATTTGTTACTATATTTTGGGAAGTGCCCCGTTCCGTTTTTTTTTGGGCCACCCTGTATAGGTCTATATAATATCGAAAAAGGTTGTTATAATATGCCAATCAATATATTATAACAGAGCCATGTGGACGAAAATTCGGTGTAACTAACGCTCTGACGGAGTATGATTCATGATTTTGTTATTACTGTTATTGAACTATGTTGGTTGAGCGATGACAACATGGCGCTCTGATGACGTCACGTTACAGTGCCCGCCATTTAAGAAAAAAAAAACACGTCATACCGTGGTTGTTCGACAATACGTGCCTTCGCAGTTGTTGCGATTGCAAGATCACGTGACAAAATTCTAGTACGGCCGGATTTCAAAACGACGTAGCAGCCGCCGCTTTGTGTATAATGTCAATGGACTCTTTACTTCCTGGCATGACACCCGAAACTAAATGAAGATAAATTCATGAATATCAACTCTATAACACTGTCATTGCCTAACATATATCGAGAACAATATACATTTTCAGATAATTCAAGGGAATACGATCGTTTGTTCAAAAATCAAGGATACAACTCGATTTTGATTGACAAAAATGACTCTCCTTTCTTCCTGCCGCGCCGTACATTGCACTCAAACATATGCAATTGGGCCCAATGGTTTCGTGTTTCGTATAACTGCAGAACGAAATCAAGAACCCGATCAACTACTTAGTATTCATTTCTGACAAACTTGATATGATTTCCCCTTAGTATGGAATATCTAAAATACATTTCAATGTTTTTCTATACAAAGACAATTCTTACCCTTCATTTGAGACTGTGTTTGTTGCAGTTTCCCGAGCGAAACATAGCTAGCACGGCCCGGGTGCGGCCCGGGTACAGTACGCACAATGCAGACAGTGCTTGAACTGCATGTAGCTTGATTGCATGCAATGCAGTGCGCCGCCAGCCGTGTGATTATAAGTGGCATTCGAGTTTCGAAATATGTTCATTAAAATTCAGTTTGTTGCATTATAATGTGACAGAAATGATCGAATTTGTTGGAAATGATAGACAGATGTTGCTCTCTTTGCATAATTAGCACTGAAAGTGTCATGAAATTAATATTCTTGAATAAATATCTTCATTTAGTTTCGGGTGTCATGCCAGGAAGTAAAGGGTCCATTGACATTATACACAAAGCGGCGGCTGCTACGTCGTTTTGAAATCCGGCCGTACTAGAATTTTGTCACGTGATCTTGCAATCGCAACAACTGCGAAGGCACGTATAGAGGGGTTATCTTCTTTTTTTGGCTGCTCTCATTAAGGGTCGCCACATCAGATCACAATTCGTCATTTTCTGTCTGATTCTATTCATTGCTCATGTCCCCCTGGTTTTAAGTATGCAACGAAAAATGACAAAATGGCGCTGTGATGACGTCATGAGACCGATATGCCGATTTGGAATCGCCAAATGGATCAAAATTCTCTAGTTCTGTCAAATCTGCATATTTTGGGCCCCGTTGCATGCAAGGGTTGCAATTAATTGCATGTCAGAATATGGGACTAAAGCCTGCGTCACAAATCAAACGGACCCCGGCCGAATTCATAGATCGCCAGAGAGTCGCGGAATTTCAAATCCGCCAGGGATTCGGGCGTATTTTTCGCTCCCTGTCACATATTGGACAGGGCTCGGGCGAACCCTATGGACATCAGTGATCAGAAATCCGGCGCCCATCAGTAAACAAAAGGAGTCGGGCGAAAATCGCTGAATTTGGGAGCAGGTTTCGGTGCCCTGCGAACGTCGGCCGACCCCTAAAAAATGCGGCGGAGCCCGCAGTGATCGAGCATACACCGGCCGTATTCCTGGCGAAAATGCCCTTTTGAGCTCGCAGAGAAGTCGGGCGAGCTCCGTTTTTTTATTTTTTATTTTTTTTAATTTGTGACGGCCCCTTTAATGCGCAAATCTGTTTTGTTCAAAAATGCATATTTTGCTGACCATTTGCGTTTCGATCTCCTTCCGTTTCATATCCGACCAAAATGTGGCGAAGCGGTCAGTATTATCTAGCAAATGTTGAAGTTCCATGACGTTTCGTTTCACGCGAAACGGAGTCGAATTGAATCTAGGTATGCTACTAGCCCATTCCGAACTTGGTCCGCATCATTTCGGTTCGTTTCGTTTCGTACCTTCCGGATGTCAAACGGATATGAAACGGAAGAAGACGCGGTGCAGCGGGACTAGGCCATTATCCATTGCTGCCTTCAAGCATAGACATACGCTTCAAGTCACACTCCTCACCGCGTGAGAACAAAGTATGAGGATGTCCAGTTACTTTTATTTGCTACGTCTATACTCATTACATCATATTTCCACAATCCACCATGTCATTCACGGACAACAAAATCCGCCTTACTTCCGCTGATTTTCATTCCCCTTCTCTACATACATGGCAAACCTCCTACATGTTTTTTACGACACCATTCAAAACATATACTTACCTTTGGACAATGATTCACCCTCGTAGTAAAAATTGCCCATCAAAATTATGCCCATAATTGCATTTTCGCTCATTACTTGCCCATACAATGTCCATTTGATTTGAAATTTTCACACAATACCCTGTGGACATATGAGCTAACAACAATATACCTTGCATCAACCATTCATCACTTTTTGCACATGTCAACAAAGTTACTAGATCCCTTTAACATCATCACCATTATCACATTCTGCACCACCACCACCACCACCACTACCATACCAAAATAAGTGTTTTCATATTTGTTGTACCACGTTTAAATTCAAAACAAGTCTAAAATAGAAATCTGTGAACCAAATATATATATATATACATATTTCCAGCCACTGTTCTAGTGATCTTATATCTATCCCTTGGAGTAATCTTCCCCAATGGAGTTTTCAAGTTTTCTAGATGTAAAACCGAGATTAGGGCGGAGTCGTGAAAACCGATCACGGTAAAAACAGGGAAAAACAATTCAGACTCCATCACACTTTGAACTTTCCCAAAAGTCACAATATGGAGATAACTAATTACTCAGATCACTAAAAAAAAAACATTACCGTACCGTTAGGATGACCTAGTTCAGTTAACTCTAACCTCTGATTATTTCCTAGATAATGCTCATAATTATTGAAATGGGAAGGGGACTTGAAAACTATGTCACGCTAAGTTGGTAAATTTCCAATATAATAGACACAACCAAGATTGCCAACCGTATACACATGACATTTTGATAACACAACTAAATAGCACTGATACAAAAAAAAGACACGCAATAATTAATATCTAGTTCATTCATACGTAGATACAACTATACGTACACACTCAGGCCCGTAGCAAGGGGGTGCGTCGGGTGCGTACGCCCCCCCCCCCCCCCCCCCCACCCCTCCCAAATTCAGAAAGGTCCACTTTTCATTGGTCTCGACCATCGCTTTCATCGGTCTCGGTCTTGGTATCGGCCATGATAGGTCATGGCCACGATCTCACCCCCTTTCCATGTTCAATATCGGGGCACTTTTGTAAATTACGCACCCCCCCCCCCCCCCCCCCCTCCCTTAACAAATCTTGGCTACGGACTTGACCCATCACAAACATTTATACTTAATCACCTTGTTCACCTACAGCTCCATACTACATTAGTTCAAATTTACTATGAATTGATTGTCATGCAGTTACCAAATGGCAATTTTGAATTAAATTACTCCGTAAATGAACAGTGAAAGCTGCAGATACTGTTTTTTTTTAAATCCAATGTCGTGTCGGACGTGTCCGTTTTCTTTGAATTCAATAAACGGCCTCCATCTTTTTTTTTATTTACAGGTTTCACAATCCCTTAAAGGGATCTAGTAACTTTGTTGACATTTGTAAAAAGTGATGAATGATTGTTAAAATGTATTTTTTGTGGTCTGATTTGTCCATTGATATGTCCATTGAGTAATGTGTGAACATTTCACGTTAAATGGATGTTATATTATGGCCGAGTTATGAGCGAAAATGTAAAGTGATATTTGCCTTACTCCGTGCACTGACTTCGTACACATTTCATACTTATCCCGTAGATAATTATGAAATCTGAACACTTCAATCATATATATCTTTTTAACGGAATGGAAATTTGGAAAACCGAAAGCTGTTCCATGCTTCTATTGGTAATACGAATGCAATGATGTATGTGAGGACCGCAAGAGTTCAAAGCAAGTTTTAAGGATTTTGACAATGTTACTAGATCCCTTTAAATTCTGAATTCTCATCGAAATTATGATAACACATAGCCAATATATTTCATTACTGTTATTCCTTAAAATTGAAATTCTTAGACGTCATGTTCATATTCATCAAAGGTCAATAAATTAGTTTCGTATTACCATGAGCGTAAATAATTTTTGGGTTAATCATTTTAATATAGACTAATACGAACACACGGATTAAATTGGCTAAGAACTAACAGTTTTTAAATGTTAATCTATGGACCAAATAACCTACGGTTGAGTTTAGACCTGATTAGATTCACACATGGTCGGAGTTGTCTACATTAATTATGGCAATTTATATCAGGTTACATGTTTAAAGGAACTACAGCGTCTAGATGGCCTAATTTTCACAATTAGGCTCTCTATACGTAATTTTTCCTCAAGAAAAAGAATTTGGCAGTCATTTCCCATGAAATCAATCAATTTTGGGGTAATTAGTAAATATCTAATTGTCCTGAGAACGCCTCTTTTAAATCACCAAAATGTGACGTCATCTAAAGGACGGACTAATGAACTAAATTCTGTAGATGACGTAAGCCAATGAATTGTCAATCACATGTCAATCACGCTGCCGATTCTGGACCCTAAATGTGGGCGGGGCGTAAACTGGCTGCTAAGTGAGATTTGGCATCATAAAATTAGTCTAAAATCACTACTGTGTTTATTTTCATGGAGTTTTTTTCGGCAGACCTATTTTACAAGTCATCAACTATGAAATAAGTGCCAAAGTACGTTGTATTCTTAAGTTTTGGGCAAACTTAATTTTTAGTAACCAAAACCTGCAACACAACATAACAAACTATTAAATACTAATAGTTATAAACTCAACATGCTCGAAAGGTATACAACATTACAAACAACTAATGGCAAAAGCCTGTTATCATTCAATGAGAACCGTTAAATCACAAGAGGGCGCTCTTTAAAAATGCATATTGGTTTCAACCATTTAAAGAAATTGTGCATGAGATGTTTTGTTAAAATAATAATCAAATAAAGATATCACCAACAATTATTTAAATACCTCTTTTGTAAATTTTTGAAAAGTGTAAGCATTTTAATTTTTTTTCAACGGCTGGTTCAAAATTATCTAATTAATAATCACAAATGGATATTTCAGCCGTCTCTGAGCCGATTTTGATCAAACGAAGTTGATTCTGTCATTAAAAGTGTGTGCTCTTCCACGTTTTACATTCAGTTTTTCATTACCTCACACAAAAAATAATTTTTCTTGAAGCGCCATCTATACCAAAACTGGACTACCCCTTTAATCGTTTTCCCGCCAAGCATTGGATTCATAAATATGTAATAAGTAATTGGAATCGTGTACATACACACGGGATTCGCATGATGTGGTGTACTATCATTAACTGCTAATCAGAGAATGACACCCCAACAAATATGACCATGGGTGTATAGCAACCCAACAAATACTTTTTTTTTTCACGAGGGCTATTTTGAAAATTTTGAGGAAAAAAAACACCCTCGTGAGGGCTATTTTGGGGCTCACAGGGGCTCTTATTTATTTATTTATTTATTTATTTGTATACATCATTCTCACTCCTAAGTCTAATAAATGATCATCAATATTTATCATGCTGTAACCTGTCCGATTATGCCATGATTTGTTTCCCGCCCCCGTGTCGTGGCTCACCTTGGCGATTTCAACAGGGTTTGGGGGCAAATCGCCCGTCGCCCCCGTGTATTTTTTTTGGCTGGTGTATGGGCACATATTTGCCTGATGGGCTTCGGTCTTTTGCCCGAATAATTATAATCCTTCCCCTTTTCATCTGACAATAAAAAAGAAAAAAAGGGTCTTTGCCACGTTGACGCCCGAAATTATAACATTTGTGATAGTTTAGCCCGAAAATTACAAAAAATTTGCCGGAATATTAGACGGTTTTGTTAGTAAATAACGTTATATTGCCCTAAAGTTTGCCCGAATAAGACATGAGTTTGCCCGAATATGACATGGCGTTGCTCGAATTGGAGGTGCCTTCCCCCCCGCCCCCCCGCTTCGTATGCCTTTGAATATGACATAGTTTATAGAGGTCATCCTACACCTGCTAGAACATTATCAATAAAATAACCTATTTAACCAGTAGCCTGCCAGATTACGCCATTCCCAATAGACACATGTGCATTCAACAACACGTTCTCGTTTGCAATGTGTTTAGGCTTATCATCATTATACACTCACTGATCAACGCTTGTATTACAACACGCCACATGTTATACGATCCATCGCTAATTAACTTGGGCAACTTCTTCATATTGCTCCCACTCACCTCAAAACATTATGATCTATTAAAATATTCTCTATTGCACTATTTCTTGCCGGACATGGGGCTTAGTTCCAAAACGTAGTATGTCCAATTTAAATTATCAACTGTGGTGGTGGAGGAAAGCTACTTTTATATTCGACTTTGTGAATACTTTTCATGGGAATATTATGATACCGAAATGCTTCCTTTAACATATTGTATTCATATATTTATGTTCAATTTAATATATTGATTATCTCATTTTTCTTTTAATTGATATAATTGCAGCTATATCATTCTACTAACATCGCATCTTACATGTTATGAAAATATGATTTAGTGCCTTTATGGAATTACGTCCGTCACATAATTGAATTGGTATACTAGAACTGCATGAACTGGGACTCTTGTTGTGTGGCATCGAATGACGTTCACCTGCATGGTTTCCGCACCTCTTTAGCTTCACATACGATATTCATCACTCCTCTCGCTCCTCCTTCTCCCATTGCTCATTGTAGCGTCACAAACTAACTAAAGTGTTTGATTATGTAATATATGGATAGGAGTGGCACCCCCAGTCCTCCTTGTAGATAAGGTTCCTCTAGCCCTGAACAAAGGAAAGTGATGATGTGGCAATGAGAAGGGTAGAGGAAGTGCACAGCACACGAGGTAGTCACATTGTTACCAAAGTTTACAGGAGAAAGACCATTTAGTTATTGCTAGACGGATTGTGAAAGTTTGACTTGCAGAGTATCAACAATTGGTAAGTCGAACATCATTCTTATTTGGATAAAGTATATAACTTTATACTATGATTTGTAACAGTTAAATGTTGTAATTAAACCAGTTATATGAGAATTTAAGTTAGAAAAGATATTCAGAACATAGTGAATGTGAGATGTTCATATTGTACAACCATATATATTCTTTATGAATATATTCTGATTTGGGGATATTCTTGATATATTCAATGCCATGATATTATGTAAAGTAATGTGTATGACCTAAGTAATATTGGTCAGTTATAATAAGTCATGATATTATGGAATAATAGCCAAAAGGACTAATAAGATTGGTATAATGTTTAGAGAGAGAGAGAAAGAGAGATAGAGAAAGTTTCTCTCACACAGTAATATACCTTTAGTAGCCAAGATGTGTGGGATATATACACACGCACACAGGGAGTATTATATACTCTATGTATACCAATATTATGTGGATGTGTGCAGATAGGGGTGCACATATAGTCTTGGTCAGGGGAAAGGAATTCGACCAGTGATAATAACCATGGTAACCGAGCAGAGATACACTGTTTGAGCAGTGTTATACTATGGCTAACTCTGGGGGAAGGTCCAGACTGTTATGATAGTTTATGTAGTTCCTGAATACTTCGGGTTAATTATATCCTTGGGGATGTTGTATAATATACACATGCATTGCTTTATACTGAATGTGTTATCGTTAATCCATTATAGAATAATAATAAAGAGAATCTTATGTTTAATTTGTGGACAACTCAGTAAAGTTTGTGGGTTAAATATACATGCATTATTAGATAAATGCATGATTGGTTGAACTTAAATACATAAATATGCACGCACTATGATTTAAGTAGATGTACAGTTTAAACTGTGCAGTTATTAACGGTTAGAATAACTGATAATTTGCTTTCTTGTTTATAGACATATAATCAGTATTTGGAGTAGAATTTAGCTATTAATGCGTTATGAGAGAATAATGATAAAAGGGATTTATCCATTTGTTTATGATACACAGCAACAGTTTACATGTATATTATTCATACGATGTAGAATAGTAACTAGATGTAGTTGTGTTTAATGTTTACGATATAAGATTAGTTCATGATGCAGATGAATTGTGATTATTTAGATAACCTGTATAATCGATAATTCATACTTAATTTGTAATCTGTTTTGTTTATTCATTACAGTGAACCACACACCCGTGTATGACGGTACACACACACGCCAACGACGGTGTTCACACATACGCCCGTGTTTACACATACGACCGTGTTAACATCTATACGCTCGCGTTTACACACATAACTTTGTTTCTCGTTTACGTCACGTTTATGAACATGTCTACGATTACGATTTCGACGACGGAATAAAGACTTAACGATATTGAAGTTTAACCTGGTGTGCTGACGCTTGATTTATTCGTGTGCGTTCGAATGAGATACTGCTTTTTATGACGATTTACCTTACTATGTAGTCCAGGTCTTCGGGCAAAGCTACATAAAAAGTTCACAATTTATACTATAATTGTGTTAAAGTTCACAATCGCGATAACTATAATTGTGTTGACGTTCACAATTCAGGATAATTAAAGTTGTGTTTAAGTTCACAACTAACGACGGGTCTAATACTGTATGAAATAAACTGAACGATGTCAACAAACGAAACAACGATGGGTGGCGACGATGACGTCACATCTCTGAAACAATCATGTAGGGCTTACGCCGGAACCCTAACGAAGAAGTACAAAGAGTTGGAGGTGCTAATGTTAGATCCTGACAACTACGACTTGGTCGCTAACAAATACAAGCAACTGAACAGCGCTTTCGATTCATATACCGAGCGTTTTAACGAGCTGCGTGAAAGGCTGACGGCAGATGACGCTGATGCTGCAGCGAAAGACTTTGACGCAAGGCAGCGAAATAAACAGGAGTTCGATGCACGTATCGCCGAATGGACGCGAGACGCTGACCGAATGAGGGATGATGCCGATCAGGGTGGACACGATGTCGCCAACGACGACGATGTCGCCAACGATGACGACGCCAACAATGATGACGTCGGCAACGACAACGACGAGAGGGCGTCATTGAGGTCGGCGAAGTCTTCATGCAGCAGAACATCGCGGCGATCTTCCACCAGCTCGACATCGAGTGCAAGGCTACGCGAAGCCAAGCTGAAGGCCGAGCTGGCGAAGAACAAACACGAACAAATGAAAAGGACAAATGAACTACAACTTGCTAAAATTAAACTAGAGCAAGAGATTGCGGGTGTTCAAGTAGAACATGAACTGAAGGGGGCGGAACTAGAGCTAAGGCTCTTGGAGGACGAAGTAGAGTGTAGATCCATATACTCAGACGGTAAGATAAGTCCCCCAAGTGTGGCACCAAGTGTGGCACCAAGTGTGACACCAAGCGCCAAGGTAAATGTAAACAAGGGTCTTAACCCCAAGGCTCCCACATGGCCAGGTAACGTAGCAAATCTTCCTAAGTCAAATGTCAATGTAGATACTAAGATTAATGAAGTTTTCAGTGTTGTAGACCTTGCCTTAAACATGCCCAAACCTGAATTAGGTACATTCAGTGGTAACCCACTTGATTATTGGACCTTCATTAATAGATTCGAGGCGACAGTTGGAAGCCGCACTATTAATGAGAAAACAAAACTGATGTACCTGATTCAGTTTTGTACTGGTAAGGCAAGGGATAGTATTGATAATTGTGTTCTGTTACAGGAAGGCGAAGGGTATAGTAGGGCTAAACACATTTTGGCCGAACAGTTTGGCCAATCCTTCCACGTGACCGCTGCCCACATGCAAAAGGTGCTGAATCGTCAGCCACTAAGACCCAACGACGGTGCAGCCACGTGGGACCTGGCACGAGACATGCGGAGGTGCGAGATGGTGCTGACCCAGATGGGCTATTCCGCGGACATGGATAGCACCGACAATCTTCTCCGCATCCAACAGCTACTGCCCATCCATCTCCAATCAGAATGGGCAAAGAGGGCGCACAGGATGATGAGGCAAAATATTGCCCCGAACTTCCGAATGATGGTCGACTTCGTCGAAGAAGCTGCGCAGCTGGGGAGCAACATGTTTGGACAGAACATCGGAAGGCAGAAGACACCACCGCCACCTCCCAAGGGAAAGCCCAGCGGGATGAAAAGAACAACATTGAATACCCAAGGTAAGGGTTCCATCATGGAGCAGAAGTGTCCATGTTGCTCGAAATCGCATGACCTGCAGTCATGCTATTTGTTCAAGCAGAAACCGCGGGAAGAGCGGATGAAGGTGGTTAGACAATCGAGGCTATGCGACAACTGCTTCAAACCAAACCACCTAGCAAGAGGATGCAGCCAAGAATCCAAGTGCACAATCGATGGATGTAAGTGGAAACACCACACCCTGCTTCATCTACATCTCCAAGCTCAGAAGCAGGAAGGGGACACACCGAAACAAGTTCCGGTTGAACAACCCAAAAATGTACCAACTCAATCCGGAAATAATTACACAACGACAGCGACCCACAAGGTATGCCTGCGTGTAGTCCCGGTGCGCATACGCAGCCGAACAAAGGAGATACAGACATGGGCGCTACTAGACGAGGGAAGTGATATCTCCCTTTGTGAAACAAGCCTAGTCGAGGAACTTGGCATCGCGGGAAGCGAAAGGGAGTTTCAGCTGACAACCGTCAATGGCTCAAATATAAAGAGGAAGGGTTTGGAAGTCAGTCTTACGGTGGAGAACCTAAACGGCAAGGAGGAAATCGACCTATCACGCGTCTGGTCTGTTGATTCCCTTCCCATCTCCAGCTCATCGATTCCAGACGGGAGGGACATCAAGAAATGGAGTCATCTCCAAGGAATCAAATTCCCAACTATCAGCCAAAGAGAAGTTAGGCTGCTGATCGGAGGAGATACCCCAGAAGCCTTCTGGGTTATGGAGCAGCGAAGGGGGAAACGAAAAGAACCCTACGCTATACGCTCTCCTCTGGGATGGACCCTGATGGGACCTACACGACGAGGATCCGACATTCAACCCGGCTTCAACGTCCACTTCACCCGGACTGCGCAGGATGCCCTGCATCAGCAACTTCAACGGTTCTGGGAGCTTGATCACATGGTGGGAAAAACTCCAGAAGGTCCAGCTGATTCAGTGGAGGACCGAAGGGCCAGAAGCATCATGGATGAGTCTACCATTCTACAAGATGGCCACTACGAAGTAGGTCTCCCCTGGAAGCATCTCCCACCATGCCTTCCCAGCAACCGACAGCTAGCCGAAGTGAGGCTGAAGTATTTGAAGAACAAGTTCCGGAAGGATGAAGAATTCTTCAACAAGTACAAGGGCACCATCGAAGGTTACATCGAGAAGGGCTTCGCAGAAGAGGTTAACCCAACCACCCCTGAGACAACTGGAGATCACCAGAAAAACGAAAGGGATGACACCCAGGACGCAGTATGGTACCTACCACACCATCCGGTCACCCATCCCCATAAGCCTGATAAGCTCCGTGTGGTGTTCGACTGTGCTGCTCGGTACAAGGGTACGTCCTTGAATGACCAACTGCTTCGAGGGCCAGACTACACAAACAATCTTGTTGGTGTCCTCACAAGATTTCGTCAAGAACCGGTGGCCATCGTTGGTGACATAGAAGGGATGTTCCACCAAGTAAAAGTACCAACTAAAGATCGTGATGCTCTCCGATTCTTGTGGTGGAAGGACGGAGACCTGTCTAAGGATCCAATCGACTACAGGACGACAGTTCACTTGTTTGGAGCCACATCTTCACCAAGCTGTGCATCATATGCACTCAGAAGAACAGCAAACGACAACAAAGACACCCTTCCAGAGAATGTGATTAAGACAGTCCAAGAAAACTTCTACGTGGACGACTGTCTCAAATCCGTCCCAACCAAAAAGGAAGCAGTGGAACTGGTGGGAGACCTCTGTAAGCTCCTACAGAAGGGAGGTTTCCGGCTGACCAAGTGGATGAGCAACGAAGTGGAGGTGCTGTCTTCCATTCCTGAGGCTGAAAGAGCGAAGTCGATGGTGAACCTGGACCTCGACGATCACCCGATTGAGCGCACTCTAGGAGTGCTATGGAATGTGTCATCGGACTCCTTTGAGTTCCAAGTAAACATCAAGGAAAAACCAACAACCAGACGAGGTATTCTTTCAGCTGTGAGCTCACTGTATGATCCACTAGGATTCCTTGCACCCTTCATCCTTCGAGCTAAGCTCTTGCTGCAGTCACTATGCCGCCGAGGACTAGACTGGGATGAGAAGGTGAATGAAGAGGATGTACAGACTTGGAAAGAATGGCTTGATGACCTACCACGACTCACCGGTATAACGATACCACGATGTCTCAAACCAGACGCGTTTGGAGACATAACTTCCTATGAGCTGCATCACTTCTGCGATGCATCCGAGCATGGTTATGCGGCAGTGTCATACTTGCGTCTGGTGAATACCAATGGCAAAATACACTGCGCATTTGTCATGGGGAAATCAAGACTATGCCCCCTGAAGGTGACCTCGATACCGCGTCTGGAACTGACGGTGGCCGTCCTTGCAGTAGATGTAGACCAGATGGTGCGCAACGAGTTGAAGCTGCCCTACACAAGGACTGTCTACTGGACGGACTCAACAGCCGTTCTCCACTACATACGCAACGAAAGTAGACGATTCCAGACGTATGTCGCGAACAGAGTTGCGAAGATTCAAGATGCATCTGAACCGTCTCAGTGGAGACATGTAGACACCAAGTCTAACCCTGCCGATGATGGTTCGAGGGGCCTTAAAGCAGATGAAATGAAAGCAAACCCCCGATGGCTCGAAGGCCCTCAGTTCCTGTGGGCTGATGAAGTATCATGGCCATCACCTCCGGCAGTAATAGCAGATCTGAACTACGAAGATCCTGAAATCAGGAAGTCTGTCAAGGTCAACCTCACGACATCCAGCGACAAGTTGAACGACCTGCTGAACAGATACTCGTCATGGACGAAGCTAAAGAGATGTGTCGCCTGGCTGCTGCGATACAAATCGTATCTTAGAGCCAAGGCAAAAGGCGACGATATCAACATCGTGAAGAGACCAACCCTAACACTGGATGAGCTGAAGGAAGCTGAGACGACTATCACCAAGACGCTGGCGCCAAGCCCAATATCTCTCCACACTCTTCTGGAAGCGATGGCGAAGGGAGTACCTCCCACTCCTTCAGGAGAGACAGAAGTGGACAAAGCCCCAACGGAACATCACCAAGGATGATTTGGTCTTGGTGGTTGACGATAATGCACCTCGTGGGCAGTGGCCACTAGGGAAGATAGTGGATGTGTTCCCAGGCAGGGACAATAGAGTTAGGCAGGTTGAGGTTCGGATCGGAACAAAGTATTTTAGGAGACCGATTACGAAACTGTGTCTCATAGATTCCCCCGTTGAAAGGTAAATTAAGTTTGCTTCGAAAACAAATGATACGGTAGCGCTCTAGGTAAATAAGAGTATAAATAATCATAAATGGTACATAATTTAATGAAGACTAGTGTTATTATAGTACACATTAGCGATGATTTATTCCTCCTGTCGTATTATACTATTTGATACGTTAGGTTGTTAATTGTAAGCAACAAATTTGGAATTAGGTTGTATTGTGCCGCTGTAAGTTTAATATGATTTGATTTAATGATCATCTTGTAAGATGGCTCATCGGGGCCGGCTATGTAGCGTCACAAACTAACTAAAGTGTTTGATTATGTAATATATGGATAGGAGTGGCACCCCCAGTCCTCCTGGTAGATAAGGTTCCTCTAGCCCTGAACAAAGGAAAGTGATGATGTGGCAATGAGAAGGGTAGAGGAAGTGCACAGCACACGAGGTAGTCACATTGTTACCAAAGTTTACAGGAGAAAGACCATTTAGTTATTGCTAGACGGATTGTGAAAGTTTGACTTGCAGAGTATCAACAATTGGTAAGTCGAACATCATTCTTATTTGGATAAAGTATATAACTTTATACTATGATTTGTAACAGTTAAATGTTGTAATTAAACCAGTTATATGAGAATTTAAGTTAGAAAAGATATTCAGAACATAGTGAATGTGAGATGTTCATATTGTACAACCATATATATTCTTTATGAATATATTCTGATTTGGGGATATTCTTGATATATTCAATGCCATGATATTATGTAAAGTAATGTGTATGACCTAAGTAATATTGGTCAGTTATAATAAGTCATGATATTATGGAATAATAGCCAAAAGGACTAATAAGATTGGTATAATGTTTAGAGAGAGAGAGAAAGAGAGATAGAGAAAGTTTCTCTCACACAGTAATATACCTTTAGTAGCCAAGATGTGTGGGATATATACACACGCACACAGGGAGTATTATATACCCTATGTATACCAATATTATGTGGATGTGTGCAGATAGGGGTGCACATATAGTCTTGGTCAGGGGAAAGGAATTCGACCAGTGATAATAACCATGGTAACCGAGCAGAGATACACTGTTTGAGCAGTGTTATACTATGGCTAACTCTGGGGGAAGGTCCAGACTGTTATGATAGTTTATGTAGTTCCTGAATACTTCGGGTTAATTATATCCTTGGGGATGTTGTATAATATACACATGCATTGCTTTATACTGAATGTGTTATCGTTAATCCATTATAGAATAATAATAAAGAGAATCTTATGTTTAATTTGTGGACAACTCAGTAAAGTTTGTGGGTTAAATATACATGCATTATTAGATAAATGCATGATTGGTTGAACTTAAATACATAAATATGCACGCACTATGATTTAAGTAGATGTACAGTTTAAACTGTGCAGTTATTAACGGTTAGAATAACTGATAATTTGCTTTCTTGTTTATAGACATATAATCAGTATTTGGAGTAGAATTTAGCTATTAATGCGTTATGAGAGAATAATGATAAAAGGGATTTATCCATTTGTTTATGATACACAGCAACAGTTTACATGTATATTATTCATACGATGTAGAATAGTAACTAGATGTAGTTGTGTTTAATGTTTACGATATAAGATTAGTTCATGATGCAGATGAATTGTGATTATTTAGATAACCTGTATAATCGATAATTCATACTTAATTTGTAATCTGTTTTGTTTATTCATTACAGTGAACCACACACCCGTGTATGACGGTACACACACACGCCAACGACGGTGTTCACACATACGCCCGTGTTTACACATACGACCGTGTTAACATCTATACGCTCGCGTTTACACACATAACTTTGTTTCTCGTTTACGTCACGTTTATGAACATGTCTACGATTACGATTTCGACGACGGAATAAAGACTTAACGATATTGAAGTTTAACCTGGTGTGCTGACGCTTGATTTATTCGTGTGCGTTCGAATGAGATACTGCTTTTTATGACGATTTACCTTACTATGTAGTCCAGGTCTTCGGGCAAAGCTACAACCTGTATGTGTCCTCATGTGCCTTGTAAGAGAATCATTCAAGGGGAAAAACTTTGGACATGCCATACAAGCAAATTGTCTTTCACCTATATGTGTCCTCATGTGTACATTCAGATGATATTTATGTGTGAAAGCCTTTGTACATACCTTGCAAGCAACATGTCTTTAATCTGTAGGCCTATGTGTCCTCATGTGTACAGTCAGATCACTGTTCTGGACAAAAGACTTAGAACATACCTTGCAAGTAAAAGGTTTTTCACCCGTATGTGTCCTCATGTGTACGGTCAGATCACTGTTCTGGACAAAAGACTTAGAACATACCTTGCAAGCAAAAGGTTTTTCACCAGTATGTGTCCTCATGTGTACAGTCAGATTACTGCTGTAGGTGAAAGACTTTAAACATAACGTGCAAACAAAAGGTTTTTCACCAGTTATGTGTCATCATATGTAAGGTCAGATTAAGTTCCTGTGTGAAACCCTTTGCACATACCTTGCAAATGAAAGGTTTTTTACCTGTGTGTGTCTTCATGTGCTTTGTGAGATGACCATTCGTTGTGAAATCCTTCAAACATACCTTGCAAACGAAAGGTTTTTCACCTGTATGAATCCTCATGTGTACAGTCAGATTCCAGTTTCTGGCAAAAGACTTTAAACATAACTTGCAAACAAAACGTTCTTCACCAGTATGTGTCCTCATGTGTGCGGTCAGATGATATTTGTGTGAGAAAGCCTTTGCACATACCTTGCAAGTGAAAGGTTTTTCTCCTGTGTGAGTCTTCATGTGCTTTGTAAGAGAATCATTCACAGTGAAAGACTTTGAACATACCTTGCAAACAAAAAGTCTATTGCCAGTATGTGTCCTCATGTGTATTTCCAGATCTCTTTTCTGGGAGAAAGCCTTTGCACATACCTTGCAAGCAAAAGGTTGTTCACCAGTATGTGACCTCATGTGTACAGTCAGACTATTCTCCATGGTAAAAGACTTTAAACATAACGTGCAAACAAAAGGTTTTTCACCAGTATGGGTTTTCATATGTAAAGTCAGATGAAGCTTCTGTGGGAAAGCCTTTGCACATACCTTGCAAGTAAAAGGTTTTTCTTCTGTATGTATCCTCATATGCTTTAACAGAGAAGATGCCGCAGAAAAACCTTTCATGCATACATTGCATGCAAAACGTCTTTCACCTGTATGTGTTTTTAAAGGTCTTTCACCTGTACATGTTTTCATATGTACGGTCAGAGAAGTGAAAGGTCTTTCGTCAGTATGTGTCTTCATATGTGCGGTAAATATACTTTTTTTTGCAAAAGCCTTTGAGCATACCTTGCAAGCAAAAGGTCTTTCACTTGTATGTTTCCTCATGTGTACAGTCAGATTACTGCTGTAGGTAAAAGACTTTGAACATACCTCGCAAATGAAAGGTTTTTCACCAGAATGCGTGCTCATATGTACGGTCAAAGAACTTTTCTGTTTGAAAGCCATTGCACACACCTTGCAAACGTTAGGGCTTTCACTAGCATGTGTCCTTATGTGCATTGTTAGGTCACTTTTCTGAGAGAAAGCCTTTGAACATACCTTGCAAGTATGTTGCAAATGATCTTCTTTAGTAAAGATTTTAGAACCAATGGTGCATTCCACTTTCAAACAAGATTGCTCATTTTTGTGTCTCAGTAGATCAATGTTGTCAGAGAATGTCTTTGAACACAGACTACATTTGTAGGGGTTTCTACCATCTTTGTCACTCCCATTACTCTCTGTTTCCACACAAGCCTCACTTTGATTATCAGGGCCCATTCTTGAGTGGATCCTTGAGCTACATGTTGCTGCCTCCTGGTGAACTGGAAGCATGTTCTTTTCTCTGCAAGGTTTCTGAAGCTCAGTTGCTCTGGTCCCATCTTTCCTGCACCTTCCACATTTCATGGCAACGTTCTGCTCCGTAGTACCTGAGGAATACCGAGAGCTGCTTCCACGCAGAGCCGGATGCCTGGCATTACCTAGAGAAAAGTTTCAAACAATTGAAAATATTAATTTTTTATTAAAGAGAGCAAAGAAAAATGGGATTCCATGTTCAGGATTCGAATCCCGAGACCTACGGATCGCTTACCACTTGAGCAATGATAAATTAAGGGGTTTCAGGGATGAACACCGTTGTAGGGTTTTCTACAGCTCAGTCGGTAGAGCACCGGTCTAGCAATCCGGAAGTCTGAGGTTCGAATCCCGTTGGAATCCCATTTTTCTTTGCTCTCTTTTAATGACATTATATTTCTGGTCAGTTTCCTTAATATGTTTGAATTGAATTGATAGACATTTTTACGGTTATAGCAACCCTCCTCATTTGTTATTTACTTTACTAGCCCATTCAGGCAAATAAAATCATACATGTTCACACATTACTCACGCGTACCCCAATGGAAAATGTACATGTCCTCTTACTTCGAGATGAGAATCTGATTGAACACATAATTGAGTTGCCTGATCGGGAAAGCAAACTTAGACCCCGTTTACAGTGAAAAAAAGGCCGGGCCGAGACGCGTCTCGGCCCGGCCTTTTTTTCACTGTAAACGCTCAAAAGGCCAAATGCGGGGCCAAAAGTGGCCGCGCATTTGGCCCCGCTCTGGAGGTAGTCTCGGCCGCGCTTTTTCTCACTGTAAACGCACGCAGGGCCAAATGCGGTACATTTGGAAAACAATTCATTACAAATAACGCGCCTTTGTTCTGTGACCCCGGCGTGCCTCCAAAATAATGGTTTGTTTACATGCAGAGCGCCACTACGACAAGATATTGAAAGGGCGGCCGGGCCGCGAGGGCCGAGACCGCCACTGTAAACGCACCAAAATTGGGGGGCCGAGTACCGCAATTTAAGCAGGGCCGAGACGCGTCTCGGCCCGGCACTGCACTGTAAACGGGGTCCTACACAGTTTATTAGTTTTGCTTCCTCAACACCAATGTATACTTGCCATGGGCAACAGGGCAAGTGCCAATATTGAGCTCTGCTGTATATCCTTTGAGAATTGTCTAATTTTTAACAAATCTCTCAAATAAGACATGAAATATGTTAAAGAGAAACTTAAAACGTATTCTACATCCCCGGTCCATCGTTACCATACACATATATCCATTATTCAATTCATTGTTCTTCATTATAGCAAATGATGTCCTGGTATCTTTAAGAGGTTGCTAACATTACTACTCTCTCATAGTCACCGAGATATTCTTGCCTAATTCACTAATCCTTTGTATGACGCTCACGCACCTCATTACCCCCAGGAATGGCGCGTCATTGTCTGATGCGAGTTGGAATTTGGGTTCCATGTCGCACCCGTGTCAACATTTTGACAGACAATTCAACTACAATGACGGTACACGCGATCACTTTTGTGACACACCATCTCTTGATTTTGACCAAAACAATGAGAGGTAAACTGACAATGACGCACCTCTTTTCGTCATGATGAAACGTACCAAGGGTGGCCTTGATGGTATACCTGCGTCAAGAATATTGTGGTAAATGACTATTCCCGGGGGTCATGAGGTGCGTCATACATTTGACATATAATTCTCTGTGATGGAATTAATTCATATGAAGACTCTACAAACTGTCAGCATAATATTATTTCTCTACCTTCATCTATAGCTCCTTCCTCAGTTTTGATCTTCACAGTCACAAACTCTATCTGCGCACCATGTGATACATCGGGTGACTCCAAGCCACCGAGTCCAGTCTGTTGATCATGTGATACATCAGGTGACTCCAAGCCACCAAGCCCTGTCTGTTGATCATGTGATACATCAGGTGGTTCCACGGCAACCTCTTGAAGGCGATCAAACTCAACATTACTTCCACGACTGTCCACTTCAGATGGTCCTGTATGTATGTCACATGGAAATGAACTCATCAATTTTACTTAAAGGCATATATGCGTGGGTTATAAAGGGTAGTCAGCAAATTCCTCCTCGACTCCACCGTAATCTCTCGAGGTAAACTCACGATATGTATTGGATCGATCGAAGAGAGGTGCTTCGAAATATCTGAACAAAGGCCTTCTTATGAAATTGCATGAAGCAAACAAATTTCTCACGCTATCACCTGACACATCAAACGGCGGCACTTTGATCGGTTGCGGTTAAGCGTGTTACGTGATATTTTCGCTCGTAAACATCTCTGATGGATCTGCATTCGACTAGTACAAACATTCCGAACGCGACTATTTTTTATGAATTTTTGACTCGGGTATTCGGAAGCGGGACAGTTTGCGATCGCTACTTATAACTGAGCCAATGGGGATTATGTACCGTGCGTAAAAGTGCGCAAGATGGATCCACGCGTCTATTAACCCACGCATATATGCCTTTAAAACTTAAAGGGATCCCAAACCCCAAAACAATATTGATAAATGAAAGTTATTTATAATTACATAATTTGAAAACTCATCACCATAATAAAGTATATGTTTGCAGATGGGTCAAAGACAGACTCAAAACCAGTTTATCCATGGTCTACATCTATGGAGTGCCATTTGTAAACTGATAGAGAAAGAATGTAAACTCCTGTTGATGGTACACATTTACAAAATACACTGGTCAAATAAATGTTTGTCTTCTCACATGGTGAAATTTGCTGGTTAGCAAGCACCAACAGTCATATCATTAGAAATTATAATTTGTTTACTTGCATACGAGCAGCACTCCATAGATGTAGACCATGGATAAACCATGGTTTGTACAAACTTCCTACAAACTAGTGCTGTAACTGACCTTGATGATCGGATCGGTTGATCGGATCGGCAAAATTGTATTGATCATCGAAATCGGATCGCAGATCGGGATCGGATGATCGGCTAAAAAAATTATCCCCCAAAACATATTTAGGCAGTATAAATGAATACCAAAGCAACATATATCCATATTAATAAGCCCAAGGTATTCTTGTATGGGTATGCTTTCATTTCAATCTGATTACCTTTTCTTTTACAAAATTACTAGCAGCAATTCTGAGCTTAGGTTACACCAAATTAATCACATGGGACTGAGCACACTGCAGAGTTTAACTGCTTGGCAATGAGTTTAGCGTCTTCATAATGAAGACGCTGTTACGCCTGCCAAGTAATTATACTGTGCAATTTAGCACACTGCAGAGTTTAAGTACTTGGCAGGCGTAATAGCGTCTTCATTATGAAGACGCTTGTCGGTGTATTAACCGCTCCGGTGTATTAACCGCATCCCTAACTTTGGGGGGTTTTCCATGAAAAAAAAAATTTGATAGTATAATTCTTGATTTTTTGATGGTCAAAATGTACCGAGAGTAAAAAAAAAAACATCCTTCTTTTCCAAAGAGTTTTGGTCTATGAAATATACTTCAATTTACTGAAGTCTCTGAAGCACATGAAGGAAATTATGAGCCCCTTCCCTGATCAATCCGTAACATTTGTTAAGCTTACCAGAAAACAAAACATGGAACACTATGCATGGGACTATAGTGAACGCTAGAAGACAAACACAAACGTACACAAAACAAAACATGAATCAAATCAGAGATGAAAAAAATGGTACCTTGATATGTTTATTCCTTCTTACAAGTTCAGATTTGGTTAAATCTACCCTTGAAAATAGTAAATTCTAAGCTCTTTTTGGAGATGAAAAATAGTGATCGTGACTTTGCAAGTGGTGGAAAAAAAACGTGCAGACCCGATTTGACTGAAATTAGCAATCATCCTATCGTGATTGATCGCTAATCTCAGTCAAATCGTGTCTGCACGCTTTTTCCCCCAGCACTTGCAAAGTTACGATCGCAATTTTTCGTCTCCAAAAAGAGCTTAGAATTTAGTATTTTCAACGGTAGATTTAACCAAATCTGAACTTGTAAGAAGGAATAAACATATCAACTTTATCAAGGTACAGTTTTTTCATCTCTGATTTGATTCATGTTTTGTTTTGTGTTCATTTGTCTTCTAGCGTTCACTACAGTCCCATGCATAGTGTTTCATGCTGTGTTGTGCTAGTGGGAATTTTCGTACAATTTTCCCTATCTCCGTGTACAAACCGCACCCCCCTTTTCGCCGGTAATTCCATTGGGAAAACCATGCGGTTAATACACCGACAATACTCATTGCCAAGCACATAAACTTTGCAGTGTGCTCAGTCCCATGTGATTAATTTGGCGTAACCTTTCAGAATCGCCGTGAGTAATTTTGTAAAAGGAGAGGTAATCAGTTTGAAATGAAAGCATACCTATACAAAATTACATTCTAGGCTTATTCATATGGATATATATGTTGCTTTGTTATTACTTTATTGTCCCAAAATATGTTTTTTGGGATCATTTTCCAAAGAAACTAGATGGATCTTCGACTGCGCGCAGTACGAGAACGGGACGTACGGACGTACGGACGTACGTACGTACGTACGGACGGACGGACGTACGGACGGACGGACAACCCGAAAACTTTCCGATCCGATCTTCTGATTTTTTCTGCATGATCGGAAATCGGCAAAAACCATCCGATCAACCATGATCGGATCGGGATCAGCATGCCGATCCGATGATCGGTTACAGCGTTACTACAAACCTCCTTTGTGAATACGGGCCAATGCATCTGAGCACTTTAATGTGGATATAGTTGAATCCTACAGAATATAATCCGGGCCCTGGACATGAAGATCCACAATCAATTGCTTGATTAATCGTATGATAGATCAATTAAGTAATAAAGAATATTTATGTAACAGGCATATTGAGATATTTTTGTAAAATTTGTACCTGCTCTCGAATCATCCACTTCCTGTTTGATCACCAGTGCCACATATTTGTAGGTCACATGATCATCTGAAGGTGAGTCGGGTGGTTCGGTCTTCAGTCTTGCGAGTTTGACATCGCTGACATCCTCTGATGTACGAAGGCAACTGTCATTGTCAGGTGTAGCTACTTGATCATGTGACAGTGCATCAGGTGACGGTTGATCAGGTGGTTCAGTCTTCAGTGAACGAAGGCAACTGTCCTGGCCAGTTATGGCAGCTATTAGATCATGTGACAGTGGATCAGGTGACAGTGGATCAGGTGACAGTGGATCAGGTGACAGTGGGTCAGGTGACAGTGGGTCAGGTGACAGTGGGTCAGGCTCAGCAACATAATCAGGTGGTTCCATTTTCAGTCTTGTGGTCTTGATACCTCTGGCATTCTCACTGTCCATGTCAGTGTCATCTACACTGAAATATAGGTATAAAAGAAATATTTTGCAATAACAAAGAAGTTAAACTATTCACATTTTTAACTTTTTATCACAATACAAATATTCACCTCCAAAATGTATTGTGATCAAAAGTTTAAAATATCTCAGGAATTACCAATTTACAGATTAACTTTCATAGGAGCAAAGATTGAAGTCAGCAGGACTTCACCAGCAGCTATGCAGCTAGCTATACCGGTGGAGTCTGGAGAGAATACCGTACTCCTGCGCTACGCACACGTGCCTTACTGGTTATGTCCAAATGTATGGTGGCTCTAAATCTGAAACATATAATCAAATCAATCAATCGATCGGGTGGGTGCATGGCCACTGGCACAATATCAATGTACACTTCCATTCGAGCTATGTTAAGATGTTTACATGTATGGTACGACACACACGCGCACTGCAGGAGTACAGTACTCTCTCCACTCACAAGTCACCACTATCTAGCGGCATGGCCATGATTAGATCGACAAATCTATCGCTTTCAT
This sequence comes from Echinarachnius parma, assembly GCA_037951105.1. Lineage (NCBI taxonomy): Eukaryota > Metazoa > Echinodermata > Echinoidea > Clypeasteroida > Echinarachniidae > Echinarachnius > Echinarachnius parma. Next base: position 36,707 of record JBAMJV010005768.1, read on the forward strand.
GGCCTTTTTTACATTATTATTGTTATTTTCACTGTCGGCATTCTAGCTTGCCGACAGTGAAAATAACAATAATAATGTCAAAAAGGCCATGAAAGCGATAGATTTGTCGATCTAGGCCATGATGGCTGCTAGTGAAGTCCTTTTCACTTCCATTTTAGCGACTGCAAAGTGCAAGTTTTTACAGCGCCACTCCCACGGCATCCAAAACCATCAATTAGGATTCATTATAGCGAAATTTCACAGGCCATCCATTGGGCATTGGATTTCTTCCAATAATTTAACAATACTACTAGTAGCCTACATGAAAGGTTCAGATTTAACACTCCATATTTGTTTAAAAATTTACTTCATAATCATTTAAGCCTTTTTTATTATTAAATAACAATATTGATCAATTCGTTTTGTCATTTGGGTTAAGAATTAAAATTGAAGTCGTCAAAAATGGCTTTAATGATTTTGACCAAAATATAACAACAGTGGTGGAGATATAATGGAAAAGGTGCATGCACTGTCAGTGAGTAATACGACATTACGGATCGATTCAATCATTTCAATTTACTTCTTTTTGTCACTGTTTTCCCCATTTACAATACATTGTACTAGATAATAGATGTGGAGTACGATTACTTAGTATTACGAAACTGCATATTTATAATTTATCCTTTTTTTAGGATTTTACAGGGCCGAAAGCCCGAAAATAATAACCAAATTCAATTGTGAATTATCTCATAAAACTGTAAAACAACAACTTACATCTGCAGGTATGTGGTACAGAAACTGGAAGTGGAACTAGGTAGAAGTGGAGTTGAAACTTGAAAGTATCTTCTATTTGCAAGAACTGAAGAAGTGGCTAAGGCTAAGCTGAACACACAAGGCCGTCAAGGGAGTAACAGACACAAAACGACGCCAGAGTACCGGGCACGCTTTCTGTCATTATTCGCTATAGCCGTCGCTGCATGGTGTGCTTTTTTTATTCGAAAGACAACTCGACAAAATAACTGCTTGAAGGAAATCCCTATTTCTCTTTCTCCAGCTCCATCAACTTAACAGCTACCACCAGACCAGAGCTTATCTCTTGTACAAGTTGGCTGAGGTGAAAATTCAGGATAAACTCGGGCTAGAGGGTATACTGTCTTGCTTGATTCCACGACCACGGATCGTTCTAAGGTGGTTAACAGGCATGAAGTACACATGCACAGAAAATTACACCTCGTTCTGACGGGGTCCAATAATTATGCGTTCCAGTGGTTATTATAAGTGGAACAACAGACAAGGAGAAGAACTGATTTATCGATCTACCAGCTACATCGTTGTTGTGTTCGCGTATGCTGAGCACGTGTACTGTATAAATTCCGGGGGAGTTTGTGTGTGTGATACGGGGGGGGGGGGGGGGGGGGGGGGAGGGGGGAGGCGTCGAACTCTATTAGCTTCTTTGCGGGGGTGTGCCTCGAGCTCAGCCATCTTCAAAACGGGGGGAGGGGGGGGGGCTTTATTCATGAAGATGGGATCCATAATAAGAGCGGCCATCGGCCCTTTTCACATGTATGATACGAGACCCTCAGAGCGCCCCCGCATCTGATCTGACCGAGTTGGGGGGGGGGGGGGGGGGCAATCATTGTCCATTTATTGTCGTCCCCCCCCCCCTCATCGACACACCTCCTCCCCACCGTCCCCCATATTCACCACTGGTCAATTTATTAATACAAAGCGCCACACCCAAACAAATCTAGTAAAGGATGATGTTCACAAACTTGCACACATACTCACATACTACAGGATCAAACGCACGCACAATTAATGTTCAACATGAAACACACTCACTGACGAGCAAACGACAGTGTACTCAACCACAAACACACACACACTATTGATCAAAATTGATGTTATCAAGTAAAATTGGTAAATGGGCTAGTTTGGTTGCTTGATTGGGTAACTAAATGTTATTGATCAACTAAGACTGTAAGAAATACTGTAAAATACTCTCTAGAATTACGCGGGCAAGTCAATAGTCTGTTTGGGCAAGATACACAGGACGAAATTCTCATCGAATCAGAACCAATTGGTTTCTACGAGTTTCAATAGGGAAAGTGGAACACGGGTTTCTATGGTTTTCGATTTCATGGGAATTTTGACCATGAAAATGTTGATGGGTTTTATAGAAACCAATAGAATACCAATATGAGACCCAGAGGATTGTCCTGGACCTATGGGTCTCACATGGGTTTCTATGGGAATTTCAACATGGGAAAAATGTAAAAATCCATGATTTCACTGAATGGACCAGGAGAGAAAATGGTTAGTGTGGAGACACATGACCCTCCCAGCAATAATTTGGCAGAAAAAAAAATTATCAGGGAAAAGTTATGAGGTGAATAGTGAAATACAGCACAAGTGCCCCCCCCCCCCCCCAAAAAAAAAAAAAAAAAAAAAAATCACTCTAATTACTCCATTGCATAATTTATTATACAGTTCTTGTTCAGCTTTTTCTCACTAACATATGGGGAAGCAGGTTTTTTCTTCCCCTTTCTTTATCCGAGGGTAATCTATTCAACAATTCCGCCCCCCCCCCCCCCCCTCCCACTCCTCGGCATTTCTATTTAAGTTATCATAAAGACAAACATACATAATGCAATTCAATGTCATGAAAATTTTATTAAGTATACATGCACTTGTGTAAATTATACTGTACATCATAATGACAACATGTACAGCAGACATGAAGTTTTCAAACAGCAAAGAAAAATATATAGCACATAACATAACGGGAACATTACATCCCATACATTTGTTGTTGGTAGTTGCAATACATATCTGTACTGCAGTACATGTTACAGTGAAACCTCATTGCAAAACATGTACTGAATCTCATTGCTAATGGCCCGGTCAGATATCAACGGATAGCGGAATCGAATGCCTAACGAATAGAACATTTGCGAAATGAAATTATCCGGTGATAAAAGTCGTCTCCATTGCTTCGTGTACATAACATTCAACAACTAACATCACCGGACAAGGAACGAAAATTTAGCTCTCCGTTTGACATCCGTTTACGCAATCCATTGATATGTGACCGGCCTATAAAAGATTTTTACTTTGTCATTTGTAAATAATTGTGTATACCTTTTGGGCATGGCGGAAATACAGGGAAACCCCGTTATAATGAGGTAGTCGGGACTATCAAATTTACCTCGTTATAAGCGGTCGCTCGTTATAAACGGCCGAATTAATAACAAACATTTAAATGAACGTATGAATCGGGACCAAAGTATTCTCCTCGTTATAAACGGTACCTCGTTATAAGCGAGCTCGTTATAACGGGGTTTCCCTGTATTAGTTTGTACCATAATGGTGCAGGTTTTGGATGCTAAAATTAAGTTTGATCAAAACTCAACTATCCCTTTCAAGGTAGTGTTGAATATTGGTATTTCCTGAAGTGCCCCCGATATTTTTTGTGAGATAATGGAAAAACTGACTGTATAATTTGGAAGAATATACAATTTTAATGACAGAATAAACTTTGATCAAAATCGGTTCAGAAACGGCTGAAATATCTATAAATGTATTATTTAAAATGTTCTTCACCGGCAATCACAGGGCGACAATTTGTTTAATTTTCCTAGACTGTGCTGATAGTACGTGTAGTACATTAGGGTCTGATATTAGAGACTATAGTATGTATCGACATCGATGATCTCGATGTACGTATCTCACTGTATTGAGTGTGCACTGTAAGCATTGCATTAATTGCACAGCACACATGTTCTTGATCTTGGCCGCTGCGTAGACCGCATCATCGTGTAATAAAGATTTACACCTGAAATGACATCTCAACTGTCTATCATTGATTAGCATACTGACACATAACCTTATATAGACTACTGTTCCTTGCGAAAGCATTTGCACATACATTGCAAGTGAAATATTTTTCTCTTGCATGTGTCCTACATATTTTTCTAGTGAGTCTTTACACGAGAAATCCTTTGCACATACTTCACAAGAGAGAGGTCTTTCACCAGCATGTCTCCTCATGTGTAAGTATGGTCAGTGAACTTTGATGTGAGAAAGCTTTTGCACATACCTTGCAAATGAAAGGTCTTTCACCAGTGTTTCCTCATATGTACATTCAGATTGCTGTTCTGGGAAAAAGACTTTGAACATAGCTTGCAAACGAAAGGCCTTTCACCAGTATGTGTCCTTATGTGTCTGGTAAGGGAACTTTTATGTATAAAAGCCTTTGCACATATCTTGCAAATAAAAGGTCTTTCTCTGGTATGTGTTGTCATGTGATATGTCAGAGTACTACTCTTCGCAAAAGACTTTGAACACACCTTGCAAGTGAAAGGTCTTTCACCTGTGTGTGTCCTCATGTGATATGTCAGACTACTGTTCTGTGTGAAAGACTTTGAACATACCTTGCAAGTGAAAGGTTTTTCACCTGTATGTGTCCTCATGTGCACGGTCAGAAAACATTCATGTGAGAAAGCTTTTGAGCAAACCTTGCAAATAAAAGATTTTTCACAATGATGCGTCCACAGGTGCCCTGCTAGTGCAACTCTTGTAGAGAAATATTTTAAACATACATGGCAAGTTAAAGATCTTTCACCAGCGTGTGTCCTCATGTGTCTTTGTAGATCAATGTTGTCAGAGAATTTCTTTGTACACTGACTACATTTGAAGGGTCTTATACCATCTTTGTCACTCCCATTACTCTCTGTTTCCACACGAGCCTCACTTTGATTATCAGGGCCCATTCTTGAGTGGATCCTTGAGCTACATGTTGCTTCCTCCTGAGAGGTTTCCGTTGTTGATCTAATCTCTGAGCTACCAGTCCCTATGACATCCTCCAGAAGGTTCTGCACTGTCCATCCTTCTCCTAGATTTGGTGATGAACTGTTCTCTCCAAAGATTATCTCTTGGTCTGTATGATAATCCATATTATCTGCAAAGGAACATGAAACAAATTTTATTTTGAATGTTTGCTATATGGTTCATTATGAGACATCCTCCAGTATGTATTATTCTCTGGAGAATCAATATCCTTTCTGTATGATGATCCAGTACTTCTGGAAAGGAACGTAAAACAACATTTATTTCAATGCTTTCTTTGTCACAATATGTAACACCCTCCCAGAAGCATCTGGTGTTCTGGCACTCATTCTTCTAGATTTGGTGATGCCTTGTTGTTTCCTGACGCAACCTTAATCTGTTCCCTACGAGTTGATGAAATCCCCATATAGACTTTGGACACAACCAACTCAGTTCCCGTGGTCAAGGGGTTAACCCTAACCAGGCCGGGGTATTTTGTGTTATAATTCTGCAATGCGCGCAGGTATCACCACAAGACTTCATGAGTTTTTTCATTGAAGTCTTGCGCAACTTTTGAAACCAAATTTGCAATTGGCAGGTATACCTCTCCGAAGTCACTTGACCTTTTTTAAGTGAGTGTCAGCCCGAAAATCACTCAATTTTGTGATGAATATGAATTTGAAGCCTCATCATTATACTAAAGTAAATGTCTGCAGATGTCCCGTTTTCTCGAAAATGGACATAGGCAGTTCTGGTTTTAAGCACTCAAAATTGAACTCGGTAAAGGGATCCAAAGCCCTAAAATAATATTGTTAAAAGGTAATACCGTAGAACACCATCGTCAAGCACCCCCAAGCACCCATATGCATCTTGCTTTTAAAGAGCGCCCGCTCTCTGTCCAAACGGGAAACTTTAATCAAGAATGCAAATAATGGTGAGGGATATTCATGAGGATAATAATGGAGGTGAATCTCATGGAAACGTCTTTAAAGGCAAGATATGTATAGGTGCTAGGGGGTGCTTGACGACGGTGTTCTACGGTAGTTGAAGTATTCTATTCCTCTAAGACGTTCAGAAAAAATAGGTTTCCAGACAAATTACATAATTTAAAAACTTGTCAGCATATATACTAAAGTATACGTCTGCAGATGGGTCAAAGACACACTCAACCTCAAAAACAATGCCTCTCAGCACTTTATTGTGGAGGCATAAAAATAGCTGAATCCTACAGAATATGATCAGGGCCTCAAACATAAAGATCCACAATTGGTTGTTTGATTAATCGTATGATAGATCAATAAAGAAATAAAGAATTGTTATGTTACAGCAACCAGATTGAGAAATTTACCTGCTCTCGAATCATCTATCTCCTGTTTGATCTCCAGTGCCAGATATGTATAGGTCACATGATCATCTGAAGGCGAGTCAGGTGGTTCAGTCTTCAGTCTGGTGAGTAAGACGTCGCCGACATCCTCCGCTGAACGAAGGCAACTGTCATTGTCAGGTGTAGCTTCTTGATCATGTGACAGTGCAATCATGTGACAGTATATCATGTGACGGTCTATCTGGTGACAGAGTATCAGGTGACGGTTGATCAGGTGGTTCAGTCTTCAGTCTGGTGAGTTTGCTATCTCTGGAATCCTCAGATGAATGAAGGCAACTGTCCTGGTCAGAGCACTGCTACTTGATCATGTGACAATGGATAAGGTGGTTCCATATTTAGTCGGGTGATTTGGGACTTGTTACTTGTTAGGCTCAGCTACACGATCATGTGACAATGTTAATGGATCAGGTGGTTCAATTTTCAGTCAGCTGATCGTGACATCTATGATCTAGTATCCAGAGATGAGCAAACAGTACAACTGTCCATGTTGAGGTCAGCTACACTGCATGGGTATATGAAAGAAATAACAATAAAAAAAATGTTTTAAAACAGGGGAATGCCACATCGTTTTGTACCAACTCCAGTTACGAAATTTGGTGTTGCTACATACATAAATTGGGATACTGCCATAATGTCACTGTCAATGATTTGTATACATCTGTGTCCGGCCAGAAGAATCTGATGCCCCCTTTTCTCGATGTACGCGCTAATGCAACTAAGATGTGCCATGACGGTGTGAAAGTCTCCTAGCCGCAGTACCAAGTGGTTCATGTTATTGTGGACCATCTGCAGATGCTTTGCTGACTTGTGCAGGCCCAACTCACGGGAGATCACAGTGTTGCGTTCTGGACCCATGACTTTAAGTTTAGCGCTAATCCGTTGGGCTTACATGCGCACAGTGAGTAATGAGTTCCAGTCATGTGCCAACGTGTGCTTTTATAATGTGGCGGTGTGCCTACTCATTTGGTTGGTATAGTAACTCACTGGCAATTGGTGGATGGTATGTAGATCATTTTAGGATACCAGTTTGTTCTCGGGTGGTAGTTTCATGTAAGATCGTCCCATTATGGGACTGCTTCATCATCATCTCTGAATGCTCGCTGCTGATACCTAACCACGGTTTGACCCATCAGTAAGGTAACATCTGGAATGGAGCCATTTGATGGTTGTGGAGGGTCTTGATACGTCTTAGTCCGAAGGAGACACATACTTTTTTTGTTTTTTGCTATTTGGTTTTGGACAGTCAAGCAGCTTGGTAGTTGCTCATGTCATCAGATTCTTCGGTGTATCTCTCAAGCTGACTGGGGATTATACATCTAGGTGCCTCATTGTCATGTTGGCTTCTTTTGTAAAATTGCCATCGCTGTCCCATGCAGGGAGCGCTTCCCATCTGCAATGTCTTCTGCGAAGACAATGTTGTCTACTGCGAAATATATGTGTCTCTCCTAGTTACAACATATGAGGGTATGTAGACATAACCATTGGCCTTCATTCACTGTAGGGCAGAAGTCACAAATTACCCTTCCAACCGTTTAGGAGTGTGTATCCAACTATTTACGATGTTAACGATTTTCTTGCTTCACATGGCCTGGTGGTTGGCAACTCCAACTGCAAGCATTCAAACGTACAATCACAAAAAGCACAGCTCCTTTTCAAAGGGATTTGATAAAAACCGGATGAAGTTCCTACCACCACTTCGTAACTGTCTACTGTTTGAGTGTTAGAGGTATTGGGATCACCGACACCCATGGCTGACCATTGCTTATCATAATATCCCTTAGCTCGATTAACCCCAATAAGGCCGGGGTGCCATTATGCCCCCCCCCCCCCTCTGGAATTTGTCTGATTGCTCAGAAACGCGTAAGGATGACGCCCCGCCGCTTGATGACTTTCTTCTTTTGAGTCTTGCGAATCTTTTAAAACAAATTTTTTGAAAATCTGACATTTTGTTACAAAGTCACGTGACCTTTTGAAACTGCATGTCAGCCCGACATTCGCTAATTTTCGTGATTTGTGTACAAAACATATGGAAATATCAGTTTTCATAAAAACAGATATATCATTGGCTAATTGGTCTTGTTTACCTTTTAGGTATTTGTTTTTGGAGTCAAAATAGTTCAATTAAAGTTAGAAATAAAATAAAACAACAAAAACAATGAAATACAAAAGTTAAAAAACAAAGAAATACATAAGAAATTATCAAAACAATAGAAAACATAAGGAATAACCGGGCTCTTCCAATTTTTTTTGTTGAATTATTATTCAAAATCGTCTAAAGAATATATGTAGTGAAAATTAATGTTTAATTATGGAGAATATATGATTTATGGGCAAAAATGTGAATTTTATTACCTTTTTTGCATAAATTACCATAAATATGCAAATTAGTGAATTTTTCGAAGAAAACCAAAATAACATGGTAATGTTTACATCTTACTTGAAATGCATGAAAGTTTTCATGACGATTGGGCATTTCACGGCCGAGATCTTAACCCGTTGAGGACGAATTGATTTTGGTATAACACGCATTCTCCATAGACTCAAGCCCGAAATATTTCGGGACCAGTCCTCAACGGGTTAAGGGGGCCATAATGACCCCCTACCGAAAAAAACCTCAAATAGACCGGATTTTTGTAGGGTTAAAGGGTGCCCTCTGCTGTCCACCTGCACAAGATTTCAGAGTGCAATCATGTTTTTATTGTTATTTGGGATGCCCTTGAGACATTTGAATAGGTGGCTTGCTTTCATACCAAAAATCCCACGGGAATTTTCAAGCTCCTTGACTAATTACATTACGTGACATTTTTGGCACGTTTGTTTATTTCGGTGATTACAAAATACGTTACCAAGTTGTCGTGAAATCTATGTGGATACTTCACTAATTTGTCAACAGCATTAGAGTTTACATTTGTGTCAATTTACTTAGACTCACACAACTCAATTTAAGCTTATTAATTAAGCTTGTTGGAATACTCATGCATACGCACGTGTCGTTTATTCATTAGTCATTACAAGTCATTTTTGTGGTTGTAGGCTTGATTAGGTTGCTTTAAATTAATCTTTATTCATATAGTTAAATCCCACATCAATTGATATGTAAACAGTGATCATTTGTGACACATTTGTGTACCCGATTAGTTTGGATTATTAGTGTTATAATCCATGTCATTCTTTTAGTTTAGATTTACTAATTTAATTGGCATAAATTTGATTCTTTGGTTTAATGTTTAAAATGTATTACTTTAAATCCCATTAAATTTCATAAATATGTATGAAGATTCTTTTTTGCTTTTGAATATAGTCAAAGGCTACAAATGGCATACCATACTTTTTAAGTCCAACTTAAGAGTCGAGTTCAACTTAGGATCGTTGTGAAACACCCCCCCCCCCCTCCCCCCCCCCCCCCCCTGGCCCCATGCACAGCACGGTCACACACCCTGGTGTAATTTGTAAACTTTTACATTATTGCAATATTTTACTGTCTGCCCTTCCAACAGGTAAACATAAAAGAGGCCAAAATTATGACACAATCGATTTGTTGATAGATCTACTTTCATCTCAGATGATATGCACCTCCTCGACTTCTCTCCGTGTCTTATCGCCACTTCTGAATGATGATCGGGCTTTGGTCTTCATTCAAGTCACCCACGGGCCCACCGATTCCAAGTAAACGGCAGATCGATCTGATGCGTAAGTCCGTACGACCACTAAACGCGTGCGTCAGATCTCCTGTTTAATTGGTATCGGCAGGCAACTTGATATGGAGACCTAAGGCAAACACGATCATTGTAAATTTAGCCATTTACTACCTTGGGGGAAAAGACTGATTTTTCACATTTTTTGCGCCCATTTTAATTTTATAAAACAAATGCTGCACAGGCATATTTCGTGGATCGGTAACTCGGTAAGTTTTGTATGCTCTCTTTTATTTTCCAAGTCTATTCCAAATTAAACTCGTGCATCCACCGATCCACTCATTCCTCTGTGCATCATATGTAAAACTATAATACTGTAACGAGAATGGGGCTCGGGTCATCTTCTTCTATCTTAATATATATAGTTCCGATGTCACGTTTTGAAAAGTCGCGTGACTTCTCCATTTCTCGCCCTCGATTGTCGGGATTCCCCGCTGAAATAATCATGGCGACGGAAAATAATGTTTTTCAATATATTCGATTTCCGTTTTATTAAAAAAGAGCCGATAATTGGGTCAATTTGTACGATTTTCATTACTAAAATTTAATGTTAGTGAATGCTTTGCCGAGTCATCTAATTCGTTGGGTTTGATGGTCTTTTTTGCCTGTTAAAAAAATCAACGGGACGCAATTTAATATAAGTCAGTATAATTAATATATTTGAGGCATAAACTTTGTGCAATTGAGTCTTTATTTGATTTTTTTTTTTTATTTGGGTCTTCGTCGTAGGAGCCTGAAAAAGTGTTTTTCGCCCTCGAATGGCTCGATCGCTGCTTTTGTTTTGCTTTTCGACGCAAAATCGTTTTCGAGGCTTTGAGGTACACAAATTTAAAACAATATATATTTTCTAATGAAAATGCAATTTTTCTCATGAAATAACGTAGTTTTGATGTCATATTCTTTGTTACATTTTAATTACACCAAACATTGTGACTTAATTGTTCGGCCTGAACTAAGCGCAATGATATGATCAGATTTTGGTAGGGTAGCTTTACAGTGCACGAATGTATAACCACTTTAGTATTTTTAAATTTTTTTCTAAAGAGCTGTAGACAAGACTTGTGCGCTAACTTTATCCATTTTTTGTCGGCGATATAATACACGAACGAATGCCGTATCGGCGCGCCTGCATGATGCTGTGTTGTAACTTCTCAGCTCCACGATTAGTCCATCTTACAGGCCGAAATATCGCATTTTAATGATATCCTGGTTTAACACATGCATCGATCATACTGTTCTGATATATAAGATATGGCCAATTCCAGTTGACGGTGTTGTTCGGATTTGACAATAATCGTGGGTAAGTGACTTATACGGACATTTTTGTCTAATTATATTTCCCGAATTAAAGGCAAAGTACTTTATCACAGTCCCACATGTCACCGTTGATAATGTTATGTACAGTTAAATATAATGTTGAACTTTGAAATTGAACTAAAACTAAAAGTTGAAGGGGACAATCTCAAGATTTACGCAAATAAAGCCAAATAACTACAAACTACACAGTACAATGGCAAAGCGTCACACTTTAGATTTGACGTCACAGGTTAGATTTGATGCTGTAGTCTGCATGTGTATAATTTATAACAATAACAATTAACAAACTTAATTGACATCGTCATCGCATTGACAACATGCCATGAATTTTGACCATACCAGAATACCTTTTCTGTCAATTGACAGCAAACTCAGTCAAAGAGAATTAGCCAACACCTCTCACACAGTTAATGTACACTGAGCTGCGTGCTGCACATGCACATGTCAGTGGGCGGGCGAAAATAATATGCATTTCCGTGCTGCTATTTTGACCGTAGTGTAATATGAACAAATGGTATTGGCAATGACAGCCGGTTCGTCCTAAAAAGGACCATTTACAATACATTGTGTAGATGTACATGCCCATGCCGAAGACACGTTCAGTATTCTCAGCTTAGCTATTTCTCTTTATTTATTTTATATTTGCAGATAAGCTCATGATGTCAACGTCACGCATTGTCCTGGCTCTTCAATTCCATTTGACTACGAGATGAGACTCGACATCGTCGTGGACGAAAAGGTGAGCTTTTGAAACAGACAGACATTCAACAATTATAATTGCATGTGAAAAATTGCAAAATTCCAGCTGATGGTGGTGTTCGGATTTCGTTGAGTTATACAAACATTTCTCTAAAATTTACCATTTATTACAGTCCCACAGGCACAGGTTACAAAATAATATGTACTTTAGTTTTCCATGATAAATTGAGCACAAATATGTTCTCGAGTTAGACATTTGCAAATAAACTAACCTTACCAGGCGCCGTGCACACCGGCCACCGCTGATTAACGTTTTACTAGGTTGGACTGGCCTTGGTTTAGCAGTAAATGTTTGATTATGGCTTTTTCGCTGCAATACCCTTGTAAAAAAGTACTGCAGTACAATGGCAGTAAATTTACCGCAGTAGTACCGCAGTAGTACCACAGTACTTGTACTGCGGTACTCGCAGTACATTTACTCCGGTAAATTGGACGGTTTTTACTGCGAAAGTACTGCAGTACAAGTACTTGCGGTACTACTGCAGTAATACTGCAGTGATACTGCTGTACTTCGGTACTACCACTGTACTACCGCAGTACTACTACAGTACGATTACCACAAATTGTGCAAAAGTACTGCCAGTACTACATTTGTACTGCGTTAGTACTGCAGTACTACCGCAGTAGTACCGCGGTAGTCTGCAATAATACCACATGTACTACGACTGATGCAGTAGTACTGCAGTACTACTGTAGTACTACTGCGGTTTTTCTGCAGTACTCACAGTACTTTTTTACAAGGGTTCAAAAGGGAATGATTCTCATTTTACATGTTTTATTCAATGAACTTTCAAATGGAATTAAAACCAACCAATTTAGTGTCATGAAACTGAAAGGGGTATTTCGGGAAGTACCAGTACTCCTAGTGTACCGGCTTTAATTAGATAGATTTTTTGTTTGTTAATGTAAGGCCACTTTGGTATATAAAATGTGTTGAATTTATTAATATTTTCTGAAATTGAATAAATGTTGGGCCCTAACATAAATTGAATAAATGTTGGGCTCTAACATTTATTCCAATATCTACAGTCAAG